>JBBPBX010004409.1:0-34783 GCA_038048925.1 Garcialebias charrua | reverse complement strand
TATATATATACACACACAGTACAGTATATAAATAATCAGTTGTTACCACCTGATTCTGAAATGCAGACACTCATCCTTTTCTCCTGATCTCACTTTAAAGATGTGGTTAGGAGGGAACCACATCTGGTTTTTCTCCATCATCAGGCCAAACAGGTTTAAGTACACAGGACTAATCCCTAAAATGGGGTGAAAAAATGATAAGCATTTTTATGACAACTCATTTTAACTAATCAAATCAAACCCAAAGGTCAAACAGTTTGTTTAGTTGTATAATAAAAGTATAATAAAGGAAGGACCACAATAAATGAATAAATGGTTCCTTTTGGTTCCTTTGTAGACCTCTACATTTTAAGTTGAAACACCGGGCTTGAGTTGAATGAACGTACAATAAAAATAAAAATTGCTCAATGCCTCGTTGTGTTTTTGCTGCATTGGTGGTTGTACTGCAACCTTTCCCAAACACCTCTCAGCTACAACCTCAACAGCTACACTCCGGTACATTAAGAAAAACACCCCTGTGTGTATTACAGTGGATGTTCTCTCACACACGCACACGATTGTGCTTTAACAGTGACTATCTTTATCACAACCTTGCACAAAGGCTGGCTAAAATGTAGTTTTCCATATCTGTGTTTGTCTTCATTGTTAGCAAAATTATTCACAAAACTTTGGATGGAGCTCATTCTCAGCACATAATCTGAGAGATCTTCCAAAATTGCATTAGATTGCACTTAAAAGTTTCAAGGGTAGATTAAAAGGGCTACAGCTCTGTTTCTTCTCATCACAAGATGCTCTTGGTCTAAAACGGTGGCATGAAAGCATATGAGGTGCATTCCTTAAAAGAATGCTGGGCCTTTATTTAAACAGTTTGCATAGATGGAGAGCTTTTATGCTCAAAGAATATTCCTTCGTTTACAGTCTGCAAATTGCTAAGAAGAGTTTAATTTTATATTCAAAATTGTAGAAAGTTACAACTCCCATCAGCTGAGCCCACAAAGAATTTGTTTTAAAATAACACACACAAAAAAAAAACGAGTTTATCGGTTGGTACAAAGTGGGCTCAGCAGACAGAAAAGCACCTTTTCTCAGCAGGAAGCACGCAAGTGTGAAGCAAGAGAACAGAAGACGCCAAAAAGGAAGTGAGCTGCTCGACCACATTGGGGGAAGTAGAGTTCAAGCTCCATCAAGCAAGACCCACTTTGTGACATTTATTAAAATACCATACTCGTCAGAGATCAATGACACTGCTGAAAGGGGTCCAGCTCTTCACAGGAACATGCAGGGGATTTTACGGCGTTCAGGTACCATATGTTTTGGACTATAAGGCACACTTAAAATCCTTTAATTTTCTCAAGAATTAACAGTGAGCCTCCGATGCGCCTTGTTTATTCATTTTGGTTGTGCTTACCGACCTCAAACCAATTTTATGTGGTACATGGTGCTCAAAAATCTGTCAAAATGAACTTGTTTTGCTAATGCGCCTTATAATCCAGTGCACCTTGTAGTCCGAAAAATATGGTACATCATAAACATCTGGAAACTGACTGAAACACTGATACATTTAGCACTTTTTATGTCCCGTTTAGTTGCAAATGAGTGTACGGAAGGTAAAAAATAAAATAAAAATGCTAAAGATCACAGGATGTCTTGCCCAAGCCACTTTTTTCATTCAACCTTTATTTAGGCAGGTTAATCCCATTGAGCCTTGAGGACTCATTTACAAGAGAGACCTGATTACTTACAGGAGCAAATATGACTGTACAGGGAAAGTCTCACATCTGTGAACCAAGCCACATAAATAAAGGTTCCACATGTGTGGTTGATTAAACCATGAGAGAAACAACAGGAGTGGAAGGCAGCAAGAAAGCCAGGTGTTCGGATGAAAATAGACCATGAACTTGAAAACAACAATAAAATTACATTTAAAAAACTTAGCAATCATTGAAAGAAAGCATAGCACCGTTCAAAGTCAGAGCTGTAGACTTGCTAGTATTTTTTATCTAGACTGACCCTGGGTTTTTTGATCTACTCAGAGACGGGTTTATAATGAAATTATGACCCGGTTCTCACTGGTTTACGGAGCCAGCAACTCTCCCAGGGATTCAATAACCGCCAAGGAATAGTTTTTATTTATTTGTTATTTCTTTATTGGCTCGCTCATCACGTAGAAAGGCTTTTTCTGCACCAGTATCGTTTTTTTTCTTTCCTGTTAAATCATATAAGGTCCAATGCAACCACACTTAGTCCCTCCCCCTTATCCATGTGATAGGCTGTGCTCTCCTTCTGTGAAGGAGGAGTCTAGACCCTATAAATCTGTAATGCCATGGGACATCCGTCCCTTCCGGTTTTTGATCTCACGTCGTGTACCGGACCGGCCAGCGCTGTAAACTGTAACCTTCTCCTGCCTTGATTTAATACAATTGTTAAAACTTAATTCACATTTACTTGATTTATTGATAGTGTGAGATGCTACTTTTGAGGGAGGTCCAAGACGGGGGGTGGGTAGCGTGGGCTGGTGGCGGACCTGAGGTCCGAGATGAGGCCTGAGGCCCGCAGCTAGCAACAGCTAGCTGCAGTAGCTCGGGGGCCGCAATCAGCTCTCGTTATTAACAGACTAGGCTCTTTTATTGTTGTAGCCATGTTGGGCAAACCTTGAAAATGACATTATACGCAATCTCATGCTCAGATATTTTGCTAACAGAAACAGGGTTGATTGCAACAGGTAACACTGACGTTTTGAGCCAAGATCTCAAGCAATGTATAGCACTTGGAGTACCAGTATGTGTTGTTGTGTATACATAAGGAAGTACTTTTCTTTATCTCACAAAAGAACTGATGAAAGAAGACAAGAAAGTGATGAAAGAAGAGTTTGGCAGAAAGAAATGAAAGGAGACAAACAGACAACTTCTCTGAAGGATGTTTATAAAAATTTAAAAAACTTGCTTTTCTCCCATTATAAATTTAGGTAAACAAATGCAATATTTGAAATGGGAGATTAAAAATTCTACAAAATGAAAGTAAAAGCAGAAATAAATGTCTGTAAAGCCATTTGCACAATCAGGGCGACTCAACAAAACTAGGAGTGCACGACATTATCGGCACGGTATCGACCGGTATTAGCGTTAAAGTTAAATATCGGACATTGGCCATTCCATCAAAATGACTCCCCGATATAAAAGCTGCTGTTTTTGTATGACAACCCAGTGACAAGGATGCCTGCAGTGGCAGCACAACGCAATGTCATGCACGCCTACCTGATCTGATCACGGCGGACAGGAAGAAGTCAAAATATCTGCGGTGTGGAAGTTTTTTCTCACTGGGGATATTAGATTCCAAAGATTTTTGGACCACATTGAGCCTCGCTACTTCATCTCCCCAGTCAGAGATATTTTTCCGACGTAGCCTTACCCAAGTTACAAGTCGTCATTTCCGACATCATTGAGAAGCTAATAGCCGATAGCACTTGGGTGAGTTTTACCGCAGACATTTGGACATTGTGTTAGCCCTGTTAGCATGATTAGTCTTATGGCACAATGAATAGACAAAAACGTTGAACTTAAAAAGACTGTCCTTCATGCACAAGAGTGCAGAGGATCCCACACTGCAGCTAGGAACCTGGAACAAGTCTCCACAAGTGAGACAGCATCGCAGGTGACTAATGCTAATAAATAAAATGTAACACTTTTCATTTAATATAAGTTAAAATGTTATGCTTAGGGCTGTTACTGAGTATGTCACCAGCTCTTACAGCTGTTACACAATTTTTGTAGCAAATAAGCCTAAATAAGAGGGCTATGTTCTGACAAAAGAAAGTATCTATAAAAACATCGGTATCGGTTATCAGCAAAATAAGTTTTAACATATCGGCATATCGGATATCGGCCAAAAATCCAATATCGTGCATCCCTAAACAAAACGTGTCATACAAGTAATGACAGGAACACATATAATGTATTGCATTCCATCAGCCTGAAATCATTTCTACTTGTATGCAAACAAGTCGGTTTAATTAGCACAGCTTGTCTAAAACCTTTCTTACACACGTTTAGACTGGGGGTGGCATTTTAGCAAAGTGTGCAACACGAACAAAAGCAGAACTTTGCAAAAACACAAACACAATCAGACGCGGTGTTAAAAATGAGGACACATAACCAGTGAACTGTTTGAAAAGTCTTGAATGTGACACGGCGCGTGTGTTAATTCAAACAGAAGAACACGGTGAATCAACAGGATGATGACGTTTTGCAATTTTTTTGTGTGGTTTTGCTTATGCATCAAATTAATGTGGATATATTTTGGTTTAAAAAAAAAAAAAAGAGTAAAGCTTGTTGAAAGTCCCGATCTGTGCTCAGGTGAATAAATAAAGTGACATTTTGAGTTTGTGGACAAACGGGAGAAGTGAAATTCCAGTGCAACTCACCGCAAGCTTTGGCTGCATTGATGCATAGTTCCTCTGCTACGTAGTCTCCAGGTGGAAAAATGAGTATGTTCTGTGAGAAGCTGCCCCCCTGTTGGACCTTCCCTGGCTGGTGCAGATGAACTGTTAGAAAAGCTGGGTTCACGTCTTGCTCAGGGACCTGACTTGTGTTGGGGCTTGGTGGACTGGATGAGGACAGGTTCATGTCGGTCAGCAGAACACAGGCCATGTGCTGTGTGTAAAATACATCCACCTGGCACAAAAAGAAATGACAGAGAACCCACGTTACCTCAACTGTGATGACGGTTTGGATTGTCAAACAGGTTGTTGCACCCCAGCAGTAGTTTCAGCTCGACACAACTACTGTATGCTGCTACACTTCCAACTAAAACTGGAACAAACTGTCGGTCACATCCTGACATGTGATCCCTGTTCAGAGGTAAACAAGATCCAGTGTTTGATTAAAAAAAAAAAAGTTCTGGAAATGGTTTCTAATGAATGAATATTAGACCTGTAAAGGTTCACCCATGGCACAGTTTGGGACGCACATCCGTATGAGGGCCACAGTTTGGCAAAAGAAAACGTAACAAATACCAGATGTACTTTGTTATGCTATGCTAAGTATATTTTATCAGTTATGTATAGGGTTTTAATAGACTACTCGAGTAATCGACAGATCGATTACTTGGACCTCTATCGAGTTTTTTTTATTTCTAGTCGAGTAGTCGTAGTGACGTCATCCCGTTGCAGTTACAGAACAGAAAATGAATCAACTTCCTGTTCGGAGCGCGTTGCGTTACACCATATTCTGTGACCACCGTATATTGTGACCATAGGGGGCGGTGTTGCATGAACTGTTGCAGGTCACAGAATATGGTGCAACTTCGGATCCAATGACCGAACCAGAACCAGCTTCCTCTGACCTTGTTTCACAAATAAAAGGCAAAAAATATTAATATCTAAACCTATAAAAACCTATTAACATATTAATCTCTAAAACTAAACCTAATGCGCAGCACCACAGGCGGTGGTGCGGGGTGGTCAACCGCCACACTGTTTTTAGTTTCATTTTTGACGTGCTGCACTTTTTTTTCTTCCATTTTTGCAGCTTAATAATAATAACTAACAGTTTTGGTTTTCTTGTAATTTATTTGCTGTAAGATAAATGGTAGGAGCCTAATATATGCTCCCAATGTTTTGTTGGTCTTTTTTTGTAAATAATAATTTATATATTTTTTTTTGCGGTTTTAATTAGTTGATTATTTTTTGCATCTTGAGATCCTATGACATCATCAACTACTCGAGCACTACTCGAGTATTATTATGTTAATATCGAGTTTTAAAATTATGTACTCGTTCAACCCCTATTTATTTATGTGGGCAGCACGGTGGCACAACTGGTAGAGCTGCTGCCTCTCAGCGAGAAGGTTGCCGGTTCAAATCCCGGTCCGGGGGCCTTTCTGGGTGGAGTTTGCATGTTCTCCCCGTGCATGCGTGGGTTTCCTCCGGGTACTCCGGTTTCCTCCCACAGACCAAAAACATGCACGTTAGGCTGATTGGTGACTCTAAATTGACCCTAGGTGTGAGTGTGAGAGTGGATGGTTGTTTGGTGTGAGTGAGACAGGTCCCTCTTGTAAATGAGTCCCCGTGACTCAACGAGGCTAGCCTGTATAAATAAAGGTTGAATGAATGAATGAATGAATGAATGTATAGGGCTCAGAATAACGCATTACCGTTAAATATCCAAATGCATTTTATTAAAAGACAAAGTTCTTATACCGTAATCTTAAGGGGACAGAGATATTTGTAAAACCACAATTCAGAACTAGTTTGAAGGGACGTTCTACCTCAATCCAGGGAATTAGATTATGGAATGGCTTGGAGAATGTAGTTAAAAATGCCAAGTCAATGTTTACATTTAAGAAAATGATCAAAACGAATTTGTTAAAAAATATATACAGGGGGTCCCCGACTTACGAGCGCCCTGACATACAAGGTTCCGGACTTACGAGCTGGCGAACGAGCAGTAAATTTGTAAAGAACATACAAAAAATACAGCACTTTTATGTGTTTTTAGATGAAAGTGTGTTAGCTAACCGTTTGGAAACAAGTTTCTGAGCATGTTTATGAACTAGTATGAACATTTGTGATGAAAAACGAGTGTTCGTAGTAGCGCTAGCATAAATTTTCCGACTTAAGACCGAAAATCCGGACTTACGAGCAACACGTGTTTCGGATTCCGACATACGAATTTTCGTCTTATAAGATACTCGTAGTAACGGAACTCGCTCGTAAGTCGGGGACCCCCGTATATGAAATAGCGTAATGTGTATTGTATTAGTTAGAAAATTAGAAAGAGTTATTCATTTTGTACTGTTACTGGAAGATTATTATTGTTTAAACTGATTGTTTGAAAAAAGGGGCAGATATAATAAAAAAAAAATTCTTCTTTCTTCTACCTTTCATTTTTTTTATATTTTGTACGTTATCATTTATGGGATTGTCTTGTATTGTGTTTTTTTGTAAAAAAAAAAATTAAAAAAAGAACAAATTTAATAAATATAAACATAAACTTTGTTATGCAGGCAGTAATTATCTCTGAAGTAAAGACAAAAAAACAGGAAATGTTAGTGAGAAAGATCCAAGGAAACAGGTTGTGTAAATGGACAGTACTTATATAGTGCCTTTCTACCTTATCAAGATACTCAAGGTGCTTTACAACATTCTGTGCCCTCATTTACCCATTCATACAGCACTAAACTATATCTGTGTGAAGAATAATTAGTGATTTATCACATTCATACACTGATGGGACACACATCAGAGGCAATGAGGGGTTCAGTGTCTTGCCCAGAGACACTTCGGCATGTGACAACTGCTCTAACCATTCAGCCACAGCCACCCATGAACTCAGTGTAGGTTTTGTCAACTGCTAAATTTACTATAAAATAAAAGCAATAAAATTCACTTTACTCTTTTTTTTAACTCATCTGAACTGTAAAGAGAAAGCCACGGGTCATATGCCAAACAGAAAGTTTAATAAACTCCAGAGAAAATATTATTATTATTTTATTTTTTTAATAAAATTAATTACAACAAACCCTCGAGGCATGTTTGCTTTCATAATTTCAACCAGGCTTCATGTGAAATAAAAAGCAACAGAACATATCGCCCTAAGTGAAAATAGAAAACAATAAAACGCAAAACACTAAAACTCCTTGTCCAGCCTGGTATTTTTCCAAAGTGTTGTTTAAATGATACGCCTGCCGTATCTGCCCTTCTCATCTGCAGCTGTCCACGATCAGCGCCACCACAGAGCTTTACCCTCACAGTTGATTTGAGTTAAACCAGCAGGTCTTCAAGCTTCTGCATGGTATCGAGTTTTAAATTTAGATTAAGTTCAGCGTATGTTGAGGATTAAAGAAGTCTTGGCTGTTTTGGTCCAACCTTGAAAATAATTTATGTAACCTCATGTCACATTGCAAGATGTTGTGAATGATTCTCAGCTACTGCCACAACAAATCGTGGCTCAATGTCTGCAAAATGGATTGTTTAGAGCAATCACTATGTGTTAGCTAATGCAGATTAACTTTAAAGGGAATATTGAATTGAACTGTTTTCAGTGTACAGTAGTCCCTCACTACTTCGCAGTTCGTTTATCGTGAACTCGCTCTATCGCGTTTTTTCAAAATAAGAGTGGACATGACACACAAGTGGCTGACTGATGGATGATCCACAAGACCGGCATGGATTTTTTAAATTTAAAATAAATTATTTTAAAATATTTAGCACCTCCTGCACCCCTTACTGCAGGATAAACTTCCTGCTGCAGCTGATCAGCGTGCAGAGCTGATAAGTGGGCGTGGCCAAGAGCGCTTGCAGGTAGCAAAGAGTAGCGGAGGCAGGGAGCTGAAATCATGACATTCTATGTTCTTTTAGAGCATTTAGAAACATTGTTTAGAACATTACAAGAGTGTGGGAAGGATTTAAAACACCTTTTATATATATATATATATATATATATATATATATATATATATATATATATATATATATACAGGTAGTCCCCGACTTACGAGCGCTCTAACTTACGAGGATCCGGACTTACGAGCTGGCCAATTTTGGGAAAAAACGCAAAAAATACTGAGTTTTTCTGTGTTTTTTCACCACAGTTCGTTAGCTAAACATGTGGACACACGTTTCCGATCATTTTTATGCACTCATAAGCAGTTTTTCGATGAAAAACGAGTGTTTGTAGTCGCGCTAGCGAAACCGTTCCAACTTACGAGCGAAAATTCCGGACTTACGAGACACGTGGCGGCCGTTCCAAGTTACGAATTTTCGCTTTACGAGCGCCTCGGAGGAACGGAACTCGCTCGTAAGTCGGGGACTACCTGTATATATATATATATATATATATATATATATATATATACATACACACACACACACACACAGGTACTCCTTGACTTACGACGCCCTCGACTTACGACGTTTCAAACTTACGTCACGCATCTCATTAAAAATATATATATATTTATTTAAATAAATAAATGTACAGTACTGTACAGTTACCAAGCACTTAGCCTATCCTAACACAGTTTTTAAAGATGAAGGAGTGAGTTGAATTGTCTCCCTCCTCCCTAGCAGGCTCCATTCACATAAAGGGAGCTAGCTCCCTTTATGTGAAAGGGAGACAATTCAACTCACTCCTTCATCTTTAAAAACTGTGTTAGGATAGGCTAAGTGCTTGGTAACTGTACAGTACTGTACATTTATTTATTTATTTATTTTTAAATTCTGTATGTGCTCCGACTTACGGCGATTTCGTGTTACAAACGGTGCGTAGGAACGGAGCTCGTTCGTAAGCCGGGGACTACCTGTACATACAAAAATAAACTACTACTTACTACTTGTACTACTATTCCTACTTCATGGTTTTTCACTTATCGCAGGGCTTCAGGATCCCCCGCGATCAACGAGGGACTACTGTACAACCATTGATCACATAAGTTTCATTAAACTGTCTGCTAGTTCATGAGATACATTGCTAATGGTCGAACAGGGATGACACCATTACTGACAAAGTTTTAAGCAAAGACCTCGTGCAGTTAGTTGCACTTGGATGTATGTGTTGGGAATGAGTCTACGACAGGTTTCAGGTTGTTCAGAGCTCATAAACAAATGATCTCACATCCCACCTGTTTTAGCTTTCCTTAACTGGCTCCCAGTTCATTGTAGAAATGTAAAACTTTAGTTTTATCTTTTAGAGCTTTGCATGAATAATCGCCTCTTTATATATCTGACTCAGTTATACACACCGTTTTGTAGGTGAACATCATCAGGTTAGAGGTCGTTGGCATTACCCCATACCCATTTCAAGTCTCGCAGGGATCGGTCATTCCAAGCAGTTGCACCTCAGCTTTAGAGTGATCTTTACACAGTCTAGATTCTACTGATGCATTTTAAAATATCTTGAGACGTTATCTTATAAACAATTTGAATGTTGAATTTTGTTATGTGTGTACAGTATTTTCTGTATGCTTTTTCTATGTATGGATGTTTATATGTATTTTGGTGTATGTTCTTAATACAGGTAGTCCCCGACTTACGAGCGAGTTCCGTTACTACGAGGTGCTCGTAACACGAAATCTCGTATGTCAGAACACGAAACACGTGTCGCTCGTGAGTCCGCATTTTTGGTCGTAAGTCGGAAAATTTATGCTAGCGCTACTACGAACACTCGTTTTTCAACACAAACGTACATACTAGTTCATAAACATGCTCAGAAACTTGTTTACAAACTGTTAGCTAACACACTTTCATCTAAAAACACATACCAGTGCTGTATTTTCTGTATGTTCTGTACAACTTTACAGTTTGTTAGTCAGCTCGTAAGTCCGGAACCTCGTATGTCGATGCGCTCATAAGTCGGGGACTACCTGCATTTTCTTGCTTCTACTGTGAAGCACTTTGTGAAATATTATCTATGAAAAGTGCTGTATAAATAAACTTTACTCATTTACTACAACCACACCAAATTTCAGAAAGAGTTCAACATTTAAAAGCAGCAAATATAGTACGGTAATATACTGTATACAGTTACCTTATATCAGGGGTTTGTCAACACTGATGATCAAAGTCAACTTTATTGTCAGAACTGCAATATGTACAGGACATACACAGGATTGAAATTGCGTTTCTCTCAGTCCCTCGGTGCAACAGTAACCATTTAAACACTAAATGATGACATGATGTCACATGGTTGGAAGGAAAAAGTGACAGAATAAAAGAAAAATAGAGCTCCCTAACAATTTAGCCAGTGTTTACACACCCAAAACCATTTATCACCGAGCCAACAGCCAGAGAAGCAAAATGTGTGCTATCAGGCCCACTGTGCTTTCTGAGGTCACGAGCTATCGGCTCAAACACATTTGACTTCTTATCATAGCTCGACTCCTCCACTCGTTGCTCCAGCATCCTCTTCAACGGACACACTGGAATGTCCCACCAACAGACTGTGTACTAGTTTTCTTTAAAACTTTACCATCACGTTACTGGTTCCACAGTTACGGTAAACTCTTCCTTCATTCTTACTATAGCTGCCATCAAAGGGTAGAAAAACAGCTCATAAAAGTGCACAATAAAGCCCATTTCTATCCACTACTGCAAATTTAGCAGTTTCTTAAATACAGTATAAATGTGTGCACATTTTCTTGAATTTCTAATGCTGTACTTATACACATATATTTTTTCTCTAAAACTTTATATAGACCAGTACTGGGCCGTGCATTTTACAATTCGGCCTTCAGTGGTGTCCTGCCTGAATTTATCCACCTACTGTCATTATCACGCCATGGCTACATAAACATCAATAATACACATAAATGTGACATAATACTGTATGGCACGTCATCACAGACATGTTTCTCATAGCGAGAATGAATGAAATCACTAAAGCAAGAACTCCAATTACCGGTAACACAATTCAACAAGATTCCTTCAACTGCAGCCACAGCTGCACCGCATTCATATTTACCAAAAGCATCAATATGGGTGTAATAAACTGACAAAATATAAAAAATGAGAATAAAATACATTTACCTCACCAAAGGTTTTATTCATCAGTACACAAACTTTCTTTCCTCAAGAAGAGTTCAGCTCCTCTGTCCTACATGGCCATTCCATTTCAACCAAATTTTGACCAAACTGACTACAACTCCATCCCATCTCAACACAAGATCATATTTTGTTTTAAAGCATAAAACGGTGGTGAGCAAAGTTTAAAAAAAAAATGCTAAGATTTTATATTACACAGGTCTGACAGGGTGAATTAGTAAATGTTAAACTAGCCTGTTGCGATAAACAATAAATCAATTAATCATACGGGAAATGAAAATTATTGACCTCATTTTCATTTATCGGCTTTATCGTGTCTTCGTATCTCTCTCTTTCTACTGAAGACACTGGATGGCAAAAAGCTCAACTCCCGTGCTCTTCACTGACCCCTCCCTTTCTCTTTAAAATCTGATTAAACCGTTCAAAATCGTGTTTTTCAAGAGTCAAGAGAGTCAGTTTATTGTTGAGTCAGTTTATTGCCAGTTATTATCTACCGGTAGTTTTAAGCCCAATCTTGGTGCTGACAATCAATCAACTTTATTTGTATAGCACATTTTAAAAACCACAGGGTTAACCAAAGTGCTGTACAATAACACAAAAGACAAGTTAATTAAAACGATAAAAAACATACAAAGCATACAAAAAAATAAAAAATACATGTACCAGTCTTACTGCAGGTGTGTTAAAATGCCATAAAAAATAAGATCACGTGTTAAAAGCCAAGGAATAAAAGTGTGTTTTTAAAAGAGATTTAAAAACAGGAAGAGAGGAGGCCTGTCTGACACTCAAGAGAGGACAAGAGAGGAAAATAATAATAATAATAATAATGAATTTAATTTATAACGCACTTTTCATTAACAAAAATCTCAAAGTGCTAAGAATGGAAAAGAATGGCTCGATTTGCACAGTAGAGATTCACATCATCAAAGTTTGGTGCAACCCTGGACACTGGAACAACTCAAACCATAAATAGAAAAAAGCATGATAAGGACGTGAAAGGGCTGCACACTGGAACTTGGAAAAGTGAATGCTAATTTAATCAAAACTGTCAGCAGCAGTCTCTGTTATATTTATGCAAAACAGCAATGATGAAGAGATCCAAAAGTAACCGATATGACTTTCCCCCCAGTTTGTAGCATTCAAGCCAAAAATATCAACGGCATCGCTGAACCCAGCCTGTACTTGTTAAAAATGGAAAATTCCTAAAAACATAAAGAGAAATTCTGGGAAATAAACTTTGTCCCAAGGTTTCTCAAAGTTTACATTTGAAGATCTGAATTTGATTTTGCATCATGTCAAAGATCTGGAACAACTTACCAGCAATAATCAAGTCATTTGCTTCCTACTGACATCCTTAATAAATGATTGTTTACCTAATAAAGTTACGTCAGGTCCTGGATGGTCCTCTGGACGGATTATCCATCCAGAGGACCTGACTTAACTTTGTTAAATTTTTCTACCTGGATTATTGAGCATGCATCAGGTATGTTGTAATGTCCAACAGACAATTTTAAAATCTTTATTGTGCTGTGTTGTTTTATAAGGACATTTTTAAAACATGATTAGCTCATTTACTGTGTCAACAAAATAAAATGGCCTTGTTTTCACTCATTACACACAAACAAACTGAACTTAAGACACAAGACAAAAATAATATAATAACCAAGGTAATATTTGAGACTATTAAAATACAGAGTAACATAGTGGGGAAAATCTTTAAAGGGCCTGACTAAATCTTGGCCCAGTAGATGTCATATAAGTTCATTTATCAAGCAGCAATGATATGAGCTTTTCAAAGAAGACACGTGGAGAGGACAGTTTTGTTTTTATCCAATCGTCTTTGAAAACGTGGTTTTCTAAGTCTACCTTTCTTTTGTTTGCACGTTTAAATAACGCCATGGCATCGTGACATGAACACCTTCTTCTCGACCACATTGGTTTTTGAAAGTGACACAAAGAGAGGCTGAAGCTGAAAACTGCCTCAGCTTCCGTGCTGGATTCAAAGCAGGCATGATGAAGGCACAGGTAGGCAACGAGGTCATGTGCATGGCCAGGAATGCAGTTTTGCAAGTTGTGCGTACGACGTTAAACTGCGATTTTCAAAACGTGGCCAAACAACTGGCTGGTTGCAAACGTTCAGAATTTATTTAAGCTGCAATTTTGCTTTTTTTTCTTCTTCAGAAAATTGAGTCGCACAATACTGTACATTCACGCAGTCACACCACTTGTCATTGAATCGTATTAATGCATTTTAAAGGAATATAATGTGGACTGGGTCCAGATTGACTTGTAGATAATTCTAGATGCGTAACACACACACATTTGTATTTCTATCCTCTTTACACTTGTATTCATTTCTAGACCTAACCATTACTTGTGAATGTCTAGCACCCCCATTTCAATTCACACCATAGCCCTAAACCTAACCCAAAAATTAGGTTTCACTGCATTATGGCCAGGCTTTGACCAAAAACAAATTTACTAAAAGGACTGACTCAACGATACAATAAATCCTTATTGACTGAGTAAACAGTAAACAGGAAAGTTGCTTCTAAAGTTCATGTTGTCCTAAGCAACCCTGCTCACATAATTCTCATACTTGGACGTAACGCTATTTATTCAGCCATGTTTACAAAGTCCCAGGAGTGTTTTTAAGTGTTCTTAGCAATAACAAGTCTGTCCCCTTCTCTAATCTCCCTCAGGATGAGAATAGAAGATCAATTATATTAAATATAATATATAAGCATTTGTTTGTTTATATGCTTATTTGGAGCACTAATTCCGAACAAAAGTATTTTTGGTGATAAAAAATGACCTGAATAAATCTAACATGAACCAACATTTTTTTACTAACGTCTAGATGTTTAAATAGTTTTAAAACCACACACAAATGGCTACAACTTAGCTGAAATTGAGCTAAAATTGTGTGTGGTAGTAGCCGAGTGTCATCATCATTACATTCTCCAAGCACTAAAAGAACATACAAGATTTGGGTTTAAAACTTGGGCAGCAGACACAAATCTTAAACTTAAAAGAAAACAGTGAAATTTGGTTTTAAAATCATCTCATCTCACAACTAAAAATAAAAATAAAAATTTTATATATTTAATGTAAAACTGAAATATTGGGGAAAAAAACGTCTGGTGTTTCTTGACATCATCCAGCACCTACAGTAAGTTTACATTAGCTGTCAGCTGCGTACATCAGCACAACAAAACTCTTCTCCCATCAGCCCTGAAAAACATTATCACATGACATCATGACAAAATGTACCAAACAGACAAAAGTGACATAAAAGTACAGTCGTTTCCTTTCCCTGCTGCAGAACATGTGTGCACGTGTACGGCACTCATAGCACTGCTGAGTATTGTCAAATCAAAGTGACAGACATATTAGGATCAAGACAAACAAGCTTTTTAGAGTAGACATGCAAAATTATTCAAAAGCCACAAGTGACCACAACGTAACGTAGATTATAACAATTGTTAGCGATAATTTACTGGCTGTGAATTACATGCTAGTGTCTGTTATAATGCTTAAAATAAATTGATCAGAGCTCCAAAATACGCAGGTTCACACAAAAGACGGCGGCGAACAAGGTTTTGGCAAAAGTGTGACAGAAAAACAAAGACTTCTCGCTTTGGTGCTTCTTCTCTTTTCTTTTTAAAACTCAGTTTTCCACATTACATTGGCTGATTGTGGAGCTCTGACCTGATTAAAACCTGCCAAGCGTTCCTTGACCCCATATTCAAGAGTAATGTACTTTCCCTGTAGCATGTCTGCTGATTATTGTCTTCCAGTAAAGACATACCGGTACCGGTAATTGGATTCTGGGTGCGCTTTGGCTAAATGAGTCCAAACTGCTTACATAGAACTGAAACATGCCATTAAAAATATAAAAATATATACTCACTTTGTGGAACAGCATCTCTCAATTCAATTCAATTCAATTCAATTCAGTGTATTTATATAGCTCCAAGTCACAACAGAAGTCATCTCAGGGCACTGAACAGAAACATTCATATACTGTACATAAAAAGTACTGGTAAGTTAGTTGATTTTCCCCCTAATTAAAATAATTGAAATCATTTTGAACTCATCACTGCTAATACTGTAGTTCAAAAGTCAAAAGTCAAAGTCAACTTTATTGTCAGAACTGCAATATGTACAGGACATACACAGAATTGAAATTGCGTTTCTCTCAGTCCCTCGGTGCAACAGTAACTATTTAAACATTGAAACACTGAAACATATAATAATAGACATAAGCATAAAATAGTAAAACTGTAACACTGTCCTGAGTTTTTGCATAGTGGTATAAGAGTATGAAAATTTACACCAACTCTAAAACTAAAACTAAAACACTAAACATTTAATGAACATAAAAAACTCTAAAACTAAAACACTAAACATTTAATGAACATAATACTGTCCTGAGTTTTTGCATACTAGTATAAAAAAGTATAAAAAGTATAACTATAAAATAAACTAAAGGTTCTAGCATTGACATTTGCAAAGTGGCAAAGCAGCATATGAGTTAATGTACACAGTATATGTATGAGGTAGTAGTTGATGTTGTTATAGAGGCAAAAGTGGCATATGCAGTAAGGCACATTGGGCATCCTTAAATAAGGCTGGTCAGAGAATACTGTATATGTATCAGCAGTAGTGTAGATATAAAAGTAGTGTAAATGTAAACAGTAGTAATAAATGTAAGCAGTAGTAATAAATGTAAACAGTATTAATAAATGTAAACATTGAATGTAACCAGTAGTATGTAAACAGAGAATGTAAACAGTATTATGACTATAGGCAGTGATGTAATACAAACATTAGTGCAAATATGAGAAGTAGTGCAAACTGAATGAGCACATGACCGAGAGTTTAGTGAATAACCCGTTTGATGACACAGAGTCCAGTGTTAAAATCTTTGTGTTGTGTGGTAATGTGTGAGAAAGTTTTTTGTGTTAAGGCAGTTCAAATGGGAGGGGGGTATGTACTGTTGTGTGGTAATGTGTGATATACTGTAATGTGTGATATGTGTAGTTGCAGGGATACATGGTTCGAGATAGGATTTTTCATTAGACTAGTTATGGTTCGGTTATTTATAATTAGACTAGTTATGGTACTGTTATTTTTAATTAGACTAGTTATGATACTGTTATTTTTATTATCATCAATAAAAGATGAATAATGTAAAGTTCTAGCTTTATGGTGCGCTTTCTTATAAGTTAGCATGCTAAAACTCTCACCCTAAAACACAAAGCATTGCAAACAAATAAAAGCTCATAATCTTTATCTTATCAGGTGTTTCCATAACAGGATATACAGTCAGAGTAAGAAACCATATCAGTGTACTGTAATTTGTTACGAAGGATTACTCAAAATCTTTTAAAAAAAGCAGATACCAGTATGACATATGAACTGGAAATTATCCACTCTGAAGAAAAATAAGCTACTTTGCAACATCATTCGTTTATAGAAAATCCAACTATTTAAATCATATAACAGCTGGCTAATTTAGAAGTTTATGTAAATATTGTGCTACACATGATTTCTGTTAAATTGTACTTTATCTGCTCTTCTTATAGACGATTCATTGATCCGTTTCTTGGTTAACTCATTTGTCTGAAAATGGACAGGTAAGATTGGATGAAAAAAAGTAATGAAAAGGCAGAAAATGAAAAAATATTGGAAGATATGTTTAAAAAAATTGAAATGTTGCTGAAGACTACAATAAACAAATGAAAGTAAATATATAAGGGAGTGACTCAAAATCGCTGTACACTATAAGTACACTTTCTAAAAATTAATACTGTATTATCTAATGTAACTAAAAAAAACTCATCAGGTGTATAAATATAAGCTTTACCTGTTAAAGAAACAGCAGTTAGATTTTAGTTACTAATAACTTTTCCTTATTTAGATATGTTCCTGTTGTTTACATAAATTAATCTCTTTACTAATTTGGCCTAAAAAGAGAACAAATTCATCTTCATTTTGTTTTTTAACAGAAATACTGGGACAGATTATGTAAACAAACAATAACTGCAAATCACAAATCTATGATGATATAAAAAGATTTCGTTGGGCATAAATTTTGCTTTTCAGAGTGATGGTTTAGATCAGACCGTCATTATTAAAAGTGGGAGTTTCTGCTCGTTGTGAAGTAAACAAAAAGTACTTTTAGCATAAAGGTCATACGCATATCTTGTCTGTTGCTTTTGTAAACAAACAAAAGCATAACTGATTAAAATACAGGCAAACACATCAGCATCCTGACAGAGGAAGTTGTGAAAGAGCCGCTGAGATTTAGTGAATTTTAAATGCAGACGGTTTCCGTTTACGATCCTTCCGATCTCATCTTTTACATGCCAAACAATGACAATAAAAATTATTTTATAAAACATTTGAAGACAGGTTTACTGTGTAATTTGTACAGGATTCGGGATTGTACCATTTCTTCACCGTTCACCAAATTTTTTTTTTTGGTGGGGGGGTGTATTTTCTCAGCAACACCTACTGTTTAGGAGGAGAACTGCAGCGACTGCGGCTTGTTTAAAGCCATAATAGTTGTTGAAATGCACCATTTTTCTGTTATTTTATGCAAACTTTTACGCTTTAACACAATTTTTAACCCTAAAACAAATTAATTGTTTGGGGGTTATTGTAGCTCAAAGTCATCAGGGGTTTGTAAAAGTTGGGTTAGTAAACAAAAAATATTCCTAGGCTCTGTTAACATTTAATTTTGGTGATATCAGTTACAACGAGTGATGGAAATGTTCCCGTTAGAGTTGGGAATATCTCGGCACAATTTATTTTCATAGGCTCTTCCAACTGTTCCAACCTATCAATTTCCTCCCTCAAAATAACTCTTCATCAGGTGACTCTCGTCCTTACAGCCTTTGCACCACTCCCCTCGGGACGGAGGTTGAGGAGCATCAAATGTAGAACCACTAGACTGAGAAACAGCTTCTACCCTGAGGCTGTCAGACTCATGAATAAATAAATAATAAGAATAAACACTGCAAAATGTCACATCATACTGATACTGATCTGTTTCTTGTTGCTGCGTTCATCTGTGACCATCTGCTCATGTTCGTGCTGCTGTTTATAATGATGTTTTTCTACTACATTAGGGCTTAGTGTATTACTAGCTGATGTGATGTCTCTCTTAGTTAATCCTAGATGTTATTATTGTATTTCTCTTGCATTTGTTGTTGGATGTAACTGGGACCCTGTGTACATAATCTCGTTTTCAACACATGTACTACATGCGGTGCAAATGACAATAAATTCTCTCTGACTCTGACTCTGACTCTGACTTTAGTCACCTTTACTTTTCAGAAGAGTGAAGAACTTTTTGCTTTCAACTCCATTGTTCTCCCTCGGACTCCGTTTACATCCTGTGATTTGTTTACTGACCCAATCCCCGTTGCACGTCGAGACTGTCCAAAGTGTACAGTACTTCTGTTTGAATGTAAACCAACCACTCATAGTTGGTGACAACAAAACATGATTCTGCTCATTTGGTTTGTTAATTACAAACTACACTGTGTAGACTTTTAGAAGTAAATTAAGTGTATTTAGTGTTTATTTCATTACAGATGATACTATACAAAAAGTTCTAATAAAAAAACACTGTGAAATTGTGTGTTTTGGCAGTTGTTATGGTTGTTATAAACAGCAGTCCTGCTATGTTGATGACACCTCACTTGCACCATGAATGATGCTCCAGCAGAAACACAGCTTAAGTTAAGACTGTTTATGTTTGTTTATTTATTTATTTATTTATTTATTTATTTATTTATTCTGGACATGGCACAATTTTTTTATTGTACTTTTCCATTAACAGTTAATGATGTATGAAGTGAGTAGAAGGTTATTTAATTATTGTACAAATAGTGGTCGTAAACAGACCAAGTCAATCACAGACCGGTTTCATACATGACATCATGTTTCCCACTGACTACCGGGGAAAAGCTGTTCCCCAGCAAAATACTGTATATATGTATAGAATAGAATAGAATAGAATAGAATAAGCCTTTATTGTTCCACGGCTGGAAAATTCAAGTGTAACAGCATAAATATACCGGTACTGTAATGGTGACTGAATCAAGTACAGGAAAGAAGGGAAGATTTTTAAAGAAACGTTAATTTTACAATTATTAAATTTACGGTAAATGTTAAAGCTGCACTATGTAAGTTTGTAATGCAGTCTGTAACTTTTCTAACAATATATTTTTAACATATTTCTTCACTCTGTCACTATCTACTGACAGACTGATGTTAGACAAAGTAATCTCTGAAAAAAACTATAGTCCCCTTGCTTCTCTATCAGCATTTATAAAAACACTAAAAACACAGAGTGACCCGGACAATGACCAGCCAATAAAAACAGAGTTGTTTGTCACGCCCCAACCCACGCCCCCGCCTGTCCCAGCCTCAGCGCCGCGCACATTCTCATTCAAAGGATTGCAAAGCGATGCAGGACTGATTTGTATGTGACACAAATGTATTAAATATCCCTTCTTCATCCCAGAGCTGGACTTTTATTTTGTTTTTTTGCCAAAAGTCAAGTGATCGCTTCATCCTTCACTCACAGGAATGAGGAAGTCACGAGCGAATTAAATCATGTCCAACGTTGCTTCGTGAAGCTCTGCTGATTTCTGCTGGTTTTTGTGTTGTAGGACCAGTGATTCATGGTTTTATTATATTTTTTAGAACGTTTTATTAACATATAATCACAGAACTTTGCAGCGCTGAGACAGGACATGCAGAGGAGGTGGAGCATTCCAGAAATTCCATTCCTGCACTGACAGAAACGAGGAAGTCACGAGCGAATTAAATCATGTCCAACGTTGCTACGTGAACCTCTGCTGATTTCTGCTGGTTTTTGTGTTGTTGGACAAGTGCTCCATGGTTTTATTATATTTTTTAAACGTTTTATTAACATATAATCACAGAATATTGAAGCGCTCCGAGCGGACACACAGCAGGGGGCGGAGCTGCAGAACTCAAGTTCAACAGAGAACGGACTGTGGCTCCCCCTCAGAGTCATATATGGCTCTGAGGGGGAGGGAGCAGAATGCTTTTACCTGATGAAAATTTTTCTAAGTCCCAGCGTTCTACAGAAATTACATAGTGAACCTTTAATCTTACGCACAGTGACAGCTGGACATGGGTACCAGTGACCCCATCACATTGGTCACACACTGAAAATTAAATTGTCTTAATCCAAACGTTCAATACAGTACATTTAGTTCTAGGGATGCACCGATACCGATACCAGTATCGGGTATCGGTCCGATACCATGTGCGTTTACTCGTACTTGTACTCATAAAAGGGCTCCGATACTACAGGACCCGATACCAGTTTCATTTCATTTCATTGACTATGTAAGAGTTCAAATGTAAAACATTTTATTTTTTTGTACAAGTTTGGACATACTTTACAGATTACCAATAGTAATGTACTTTGTTTATTTATGTTTGAAGTGTCTAATGAAAATAAACAGTTTAAGTTAATTAGAATGATTTTTAAAAATATTAATTAGTACTTGTATCGGTACTTGGTATCGGCAAGTACTTTAATGTAAGTACTTGTACTTGTACTTGTACTCGGTTCTCAAAAATCTGGTATCGGTGCATCCCTATTTAGTTCAAATAAACACACTTAAGCTGAAAAAAATGGCGGATTCAAAGAATTATCCAATGTTGTTCAATCAATTAAATCTAAATCAACTTAACATGATGAAAAGGTTTATGGAACTTCTTTCAATGAAGGTGAGATAAATTTGCAAGTTTAAACAACTACCTAATGCAATCAAATATTCAATTCGGTTTATTAGGTCAAAAATAATCCTCTCAGGCACTAACAATATAAATAATCTAAATTATTAATACATTGCAGGTCCAGATAGAAATCTAAATACAGTCTGTTCAATTCTAATTCTAATACAGTACATTCATACAATATAAAATGTCAATTAGAATACATTAAACCAGTAGATTGCCCAAATCTTCATTTTGTCATAATCACGCATCATAGTGCGTTGACGACAATAAACAACTCCTTTTTTTAACAGGGTGAAACATTAAGCCCAAATCAGCCAAATTAACATAGAAGTTCACACAAAGCATTAATCAAAGCAACAGCATAAATAAGTTTGGAACAGATGTTCACTTAATTTTTTATTTTAACCTTTTGACTATTTTTAAAAGATGAAACATGCTACTTTACAGTACAATGAAGGAAGTCGCATAAAAACGGTATTTAACTTAAAACGCTAAAGTTTCGCTTTTCAATGATAATGACCCAAACTTACTGGGGCTCGCTCTGCTGTGATGTGGCCGCCCGGAGTGAACAGGCTGGGCGTGAGGTCGGGACAGGCTCGCTGCATCCGCTGCGTGAACAAAAGCAGCGTCTGAAACTCCTCACATCTTCTTTTCCACACTCCCACAAGTCAGCGACTAGTTTTGTTACTTGAACAAACGGTGGCTGTTCTCTCTCTCGGTTCTTGGCAGAAATCCAGTTTTCTGTAGGGATGCGTTTTTCTTCCGCGTCTCTAAAGTTTCTTTTAGCTTCGGTGTTGTGCCGAAAAAAATCACCTCAGCGTGAAAGGGACGGCGCATGCGCATTTGAAGGCGCCACAAAAAATAGATTAAAAGCCACAGATCCTGTCTAAAAAAATTATTTCAGTTTATTATAATATAATATAGATAGATAGATAGATAGATAGATAGATAGATAGATAGATAGATAGATAGATAGATAGATAGATAGATAATAGATAGATAGATAGATAGATAGATAGATAGATAGATAGATAGATAGATAGATAGATAGATAGATAGATAGATAGATAGATAGATAGATAGATAGATAGATAGATAGATGTTTATGTTTATTAAATTTGTTCATTTTTTTACAAAAGAAACAATACAAGACAATCTCATAATGATAGTGTACAAAATGTAAAAAAAATGAAAGGTAGCAGAAAGAAGAATAAATCTTATTATATCTGCCCCTTATCTCCAACAATCAGATTAAACAACAGTAGTCAAACCATGTAAACAATAATAATCTTCAACCAACTTTTTCCAACAATCAGGTTAAACAATAATATTCTTCAACCAACAGTACAAAATGACTAACTCTTTCTAATTTTCTAACTAATACAATACACATTACGTTATTTCACATATATTTTTTAACACATTTGTTTTAGATAGATAGATAGATGGATGGATGGATGGATGGATGGATGGATGGATGGATGGATGGATGGATGGATGATGGATGGATGGATGGATGGATGGATAGATGGATGGATGGATAGATGGATAGATAGATGGATAGATGGATAGATAGATGGATAGATGGATAGATGGATAGATAGATGGATAGATGGATATGGATAGATATGAAATCTTGAGCCCAGAATCTCAACAAGCATATACAGCTTTAGGTCATTTTATGATTACTGAACTGCTAAAAGGAGCAGAATAAAAGCAGTAAAACATAAGTTAAAATAATTTTTAGAGTATTGAGCATGCATCAGGGTAATTTTTAGAGTAATGAAAACATGGATCTCTCTTCCTTTATGTGTTAAATGTAACAACTGCTAATGCTTTTAAAAGCGCCCTGCTAAATTATTTTATTAGCTTATATAAAGTGTTATAGTTATAAATTGATGAATAAATTATCATATTATGCTATGTTACTAATGTTATACTAAGTGTATCTGTCTTTGTAATAAATGCTTTTTTAGATGTGGACCCCAAGAGTACGGAAATGGCTAATGGTCTAAATAAATAAAGTTAAAAATAAAAATAAAAATGAAGTGAGTTCTTTGCTCGGTTCGAGGCAAGTAACAGCACACCAGCACATAAACTCCCCCCCTCTCCTGATGGCCAGGTGCTGACGCTGTCCTCAGACAGCGTAAGGCGATCATTCATCAAGATTAACGCCCGGAAGGCCTCTGGTCCTGACAACATACCTGGTCGTGTGCTGAAGGACTGTGCAGGGGAACTCGCAGCGGTCTTCACGGACATCTTTAACATCTCACTGAGCCAGGCCATCGTCCCCACCTGTTTCAAAGCCACCACCATCATCCCTGTCCCAAAGAAGGCAACGCCCGCATGCCTCAATGACTATCGCCCAGTAGCACTCACCCCCATCCTGATGAAGTGCTTTGAACGGCTAGTCATGAAAAGCATCACATCTGTCCTCCCTGACTCCCTGGATCCCTTCCAATTTGCATACCGACCTAATCGCTCAACCGACGATGCCATCTCCTCTGCCCTTCACACAGCTCTCACACATCTGGACACGAAGGACTCCTATGTTAGAATGTTGTTCATCGACTTCAGCTCGGCATTCAACACCATCATCCCCCAACAGCTCATCCTTAAACTGGACAGTCTGGGGCTGAATACCTCAATGTGTAACTGGCTGCTAGACTTCCTGACTGGGAGACCACAGACAGTACGAGTCGGGAGTAACACATCTAGCACCATCACATTGAACACAGGGGCCCCACAAGGATGTGTACTGAGCCCCCTTCTATTCACCCTGCTAACACACGACTGCACACCATCATACAGCTCCAACCACTTCATCAAGTTTGCGGACGACACAACAGTGGTGGGTCTCATCAGCAACAACGATGAGACGGACTACAGGAACGAGGTGAGCCGCCTGGCCTTGTGGTGCGGACACAACAATCTCACTCTCAACGTGGAGAAGACAAAGGAGATTGTTGTGGACTTCAGGAAGAAGGATGCCCAACATGCCCCTCTGACCATCAACAGCACCGCAGTGGAGAGAGTAGACAGCACCAAGTTCCTGGGAGTGCACGTCTCAAAGGACCTGTCCTGGAGCAGGAACACTGCAGCACTGGCAAAGAAGGCTCACCAGCGTCTCTACTTTCTCCGCAAGCTGAAAAGGGCTGGAGCTTCAACCCCCATCATGAGCACCTTCTACAGAGGTGCCATAGAAAGTGTCCTGACCAGCTGCATCACTGTGTGGTTTGGTGCATGTACTGCATCCTGCCGCAAGAGCCTCCAGCGCATTGTGAGAGCAGCTGAGAAGATAGTCGGCACCTCCTTCCCCTCACTGCAGGACTTACACAGCAAACGCCTCACTCGGAAAGCCCACCGCATGGCAGGTGATCCCACACACCCACTACACAGCCGCTTTAGACTGCTGCCATCAGGGAGGAGACTGAGGAGTCTCCAGGCTCGAACCAGCAGACTGAGAGACAGCTCTGTTCATCAGGCAGTCAGGATGCTAAACACTCTGCCTGCTCTGCCCCCCCTCCCATTTGAACTGCCTTAACACTAAAACTTTCTCACACATTACCACACAACACAAAGATTTTAACACTGGACTCTGTGTCATCAAACGGTTTATTCACTAAGCTCTCGGTCATGTGCTCATACAGTTTGCACTACTTCTCATACTTGCACTAATGTTTGTATTACATCACTGCCTATAATCATAATACTGTTTACATTCTCTGTTTACATTTATTAATACTGTTTACTTTTATTACTACTGCTTACATGTAATTACTACTGTTTACATTTACACTACTCTAATATCTACACCACTGCTGATACATATACAGTGTGCTCTGAACGGTCTTATTTAGGGATGCCCAATGTGCCTTACTGCATATGCCACTTTTTGCCTCTATAACAACATCAACTACTACCTCATACATATACTGTGTACATTAACTCATACGCTGCTTTGCCACTTTGCAAATGTCAATGCTAGAAACCTTTAGTTTATTTTAGTTATACTTTTTATACTCTTTTTTTATACTAGTATGCAAAAACTCAGGACAGTATTATGTTCATTAAATGTTTAATGTTTTAGTTTTAGAGTTGGTGTAAATTTTCATACTCTTATTCCACTATGCAAAAAACTCAGGACAGTGTTAGTTTTACTATTTTATGCTTATGTCAATTATTATATGTTTCAGTGTTTCAATGTTTAGATGTTTACTGTTGCACCGAGGGACTGAGAGAAACGCAATTTCGGTCCTGTGTATGTCCTGTACAGTACATATTGCAGATCTGACAATAAAGTTGACTTTGACTTTGACTTTGATAAACAAACAAATAACTTATCTAAAGCCATAATTAACAAAGCAGATGGGAAATTGAGCTAAGCAAAATGTGTCTAAAATGTTATATATATTTTTTATAATTTGTCATTTTTATGATTTGAATAGTTTTAAATGTATTTTTATTATGTACTTTTTATACTTTTTTATTTATACGTTATAAAATGGTATAATACAATTGTTTTTGTTTGGTTTTTATGTCATTTATTCTATTTACTTTTCTTTTAGCCTATTGTTGTCAGGTCTGTATACCTCATCTGTTTTCTTTGTTTAAAATAGGTCTCTCTTGTAAATGAGTCCTCGAGGATCAGTGAGACTAATCTGTATAAATAAAGGTTGAATGAAAAAAAAAGGCTAAAAGATGCAACTTGGTAGATAAATAAGAAGTAAAACCATAGCTATAAGTAGAATAACAAAAACAAATAGATGTCTTTGCAGGAATAGACGAGATCTCAGTGCATTAGATGATGAGTTTATTTTAATTAAAGCTAATTATTTTTAAAGTAAAAAAAAAAAAGAAACACAATAAAAAATAATAGTGCACACTGCACAATCAAACCAAACATTTTGACACGTGAATGGTTAAAACAGCACAAATATGCAAAAGTAATTTACAATAAAAACACATCTTTGAGTAATTTGAACTTTATTGTTTGTATAAGAAAATACAACTACGGTACCAATGAAGTACAGTAGTCACTTGTTTGGATTTTGTCTGTTATACCATTAATTACAAACTTTTACTGGAGCTATAAGGAGGTATGCACTGGCTTAGCTCTTTTAGAGATATAGTTCACTATATGCCAAAGTTATTGGTACATGCTTATGCATTATGGATTATGTACCATTTACTTGAATAATATCCTAATTTAGTTTTAAAAGTAAACCCTGCTAAATCTGCAGTGTCAGTGGGACGTGATGTCAAGCAGCTGTTTGGACAATATTACCATCATGTGGCTCGTTTGCAGCATTGCACAAATTTCTTTATTGTTGCTGATGCTGAGATTTAATTCTCAACATTTCCAAACCTTCACTCAGGCTGAAACTCCGTGTTAGAATAGTCTAAGTGCAGTTTGTGAGTAAGCACTAAGATCAGTCTGTGTCAATGACAGAGTTCAATTTTGCACACTGTTGCAATCAACCACTGAAGGTCAGCAGAGCGCAGATGTAGGCTATCTGATGGAAGCAGGTGCTGGATCTCATCTAAATTAATAGAACACTCACCTGTTTCTCCTTCACATCATGGTTTATCTTCCTAGATAACAACAGTGGCTTAAACCAGGGAGGTTTGCAACTACAACATCGAATCTATGTGCTTTTTCCAACATATTTCATAAACTGCATAGATCAGTTTCATTGGGAAAGACTAAACTTTTACCAGGCTTTGATTTCTCAAGCGCCAAGCCGTGAAAAGATGCAATTTAAAAAAAACTAGTTTTAAAAGGTTATCAAAACACAAATTTTATAATTAAAGAGCCAAAAAGACATCAAACCTTAGCTCCACATCTGTTAAATTCAATGGCATCCATCCATTTTTGTAATGGCCAAGGTCCGTTTTCTATGGTGACCACCTTCAATTGATTGACTCCTAAAGTTTATTACAGCTGTACAGCCAAAAATTAATTTCCAAGAGTTTCGTATGATTGCATAATGTTTTGTTAGATATATGGCTTACATCCACTGATTAGTTTCTGAAACTTTCTTAAATATTCAGCCTGTGGTTCGTGAGAAATTTCACGGAGTTTATCCATTTTAGCTGGAGGAAACCTTCAGCAAAAACAGGCTCAGGACAGGCATCTGCCTCGACTGGCAGATCCGGTTACAGAGGACAAGAAAACAAGACGGACAATAACGGCTGGCCCAGGTATGGTTCCTATGGGGAGAAAGACAAAGAAATACATGTTTTATGATATAAATAATTACAAATACAAATGTGAAGAGTAGAAGGAGTAAATACTGTAGCAGTGTAAGAAAATGCGGTTACCGTATTTTCCGGGCTATAAGTCACACCTTTTTGCCTAATTTGCATGCCCTGCGACTTATAGAGAGGTGAGACTTGTTTATGGATTTTTTCCCCATATTTTTAGACCAATTTTTGGCTCAGATATGACCGTTTTTCCATTTTGGCAAAAATGGTGCAGTACCACTTTCGGCCACTAGGGGTGCAGTACCACCCAAATTTACAGAACGTAATCACTAGATGGATATTTACAACTGATTAGCTTTATGAGATGTTTGAGATAAAATTTGATGTTTTATAGACGTAAACGTGTCGCGGTTAGCTTCGTTAATTTTTCCTTGTACGTTTGAGCAAATAGCTCATAAACCACACAGCAGATTTTTTTCAAACTTACAGAAAGTAATCACTAGATGTACATTCACAAACTATTAGCTGTTGGAGTTATTTGAGATAAAATTTGATGTTTTATGGATGTAAATGTGTCGTGGTTAGCTTCGTTGTTTTTCCTTGTACTTTTTCAAAGAGAAAAAATTTGAATCCAGCAGATTTGACCATTACGTGAATTTATTCAGGAACGGTTAAGCTAAGACACATGTTTGCTATAATTTTCAGCAGACAAATAATTGTTTTTACCGTGTTAATCTTGTGAAAAGTCCTTCTGTGCATGCTTCTGTGGTCGTCATTTTCAGCAGGGCAAATGACGCGCTGACGCGTCGCGTAGTGGTGACGCATAATAGATGCAACTTATATAAAGGTCAGAGTCAGAGTACTTTTATTAACATTGCACAAGTTTTGCACCAGTACAGCGTAAATATGTACGCACAGTCATCCGGAAGGGGGCAAGTGTGTGAAGCTGCTGCTATCAGACCACATGAGACATCATATCACATTATGTTCTTCAGCGAGGCCTCTCCCATCCATATCGGGATGAAGGTCAAAGGTGTGAAAACAAGGAAAGAACCATGAGGGTCACAGCGTTGGTATTAAAAAAAGATGTATCACATTTTGTCTTTCATGACACCATATGAGACAGAAAAAACTATACCAGAAGCACATTTAAGACAATCACATGTTGCATTTTGAGACTGAGGCAGTGAGATTTCTGTCCATGAGACATTCCAGATAGCAAACAGTTCTGAGATGAAACCAGCCGGCCTCCGATAACGCTCATAGAAAAGTTCTCCGGGGGGGGGGGGGTAGCGGTAGGTGCAGCTGTTTGCCTCAGAAAACACGTCTCAGGAGAAATTTGACATCCAGCCTTTTCCAAGGCTGTTTAGGGTAAGTCAGATAAGGATTACAAATATTTTTCACTTCAGGCAGACAGTATAATTTCCTTCAGCCTTGAGTCCTGCTGGGCAACTCTGATATGGTCCAATTCGGGACTTTTTCCACTGATCCAAGCTGTGGCCCTTAGATGTTGACCAACAGCGTCCAGAGTCCCAATCCGAGCAGATGATCTGCGATCCTCAGAGATCGTGTTCACCTTCCGGATTAGCTCATAAACAGCTGATTCCGAGGTCACAGCGCAGATCAGATCGGGTGCTCCAGCATTAGGTCCTGCTGAAACTCTCCCTCATTTGCCGATAGGCCAGTGCTCCACAAAACGCCAAAAAAAGCAAAGCGCTACCATCGTAATCCAATTTAATCCAGATTCTTCACATTCCCTCAGAGCACACAGAGAGCGAGACGCTCACCATTCCATCGAATCCATGGCGTATCCTCTCGTTTTGTCTGCGGGGATAGGCCGGCTCCCCCGTGCCTTGCCTTTTGTTGAAATCTTCAGTAGAGTTGATTTCCCATACCACCCAATTCATCTTAATCTTCGTTCGAAGTTCTTCATGAGAAGCTGCAGACAAGACAAGAAGCAGCAACGGGGGGGGGGGAGACAGAGCGACTGCCTCCTTCAGATGCCAGAACAGAACAGGTGCAACCTGTTCATGGAATTTTTTCCAATTTATTGACAATAATTGGACAAAGCGACTTATATAAAGGTGCAACCTATAGTCCAGAAAATACTGTAGTTTAGTTTGTCCTCCAGCAGTCAAAGCTTATAACTATGGGATAGCTCAGTAAACCCAAGCAAACCCCAACTATAGGATTTATCAAAAAGGGAAGACTTAAGTCTAGTCTTAAAAGTAGAGTGTCAGCCTCACTGACAGAAACTACCAGTAGTAGTTGATAACTGAAATCTCAGCTTCCCATTCTACTTTTAGAAACTATAAGAACCACAAGTAAACCTGCAGCCCAAGAGTCAAAAGCTCAATCAGGAAAAAATTTGGAACAATAAGATTAGGTTTAGGAGCTCAGCTGTTAAGGGCTTTGTGGGTTGGGAGAGTCTACATTTTATTCTAAATCTGACAGGAAGCCACTGGAGGGAATCTCAAATAAAACTGGACAAATGGGATATTTCTGTCTATGCCGGGTACCCACCGGACTTTTCAGAACGTTCCTGCCGCCCCCTTTTGGCCGCTTGTCACGTTCACACAAAGCCACTGAAGACGGGTCTGATGACGCGCACTAGGGGGAGACAAAGGACGGGGTCTAGCTCGTTTTCCGGGTCTTGGAGTGGGTTTTCTACGAGCCGAATCAGCTCCGACAGTCTTTGTTGAGATTAAAATGTTTTTTTATGTTTGGGGTGATCAAACGCTGGAGCGGACAGCAGCAACTGTTTAAAATGCCAAGTTTCTTACCGGAGTTTGGTTCCAATTCATGGAGGCTCGATCGGGTAAGTTTAAAAAGTCCAAAAAAAGTCCCGTTGTCGTTGTGTAATCACATAGCAGAGGCTCTCCCGACTGTTTGCTGGACGCGTCGAGCCACCAGAGATCGAATTTTCTGACGTTGGCGGCTCGACGCGTAGGTTGCTTTGGGCGTGCGCGGAAAGGAACTGCAGCGTGCCGTCGCGCCGCTTCAAACACTCAAAACGCGCCGCTTCACGATACGCCGCGCATCGACGCCTCTCCACATAGACTTTCAATGTAAACCGGCCGCTTCCGCCGCCCGACACGGGTCCAGTGGGTAACCGGCATGACAGCTCTGGTCGTGTCATTCAGCCACGGTTCTGCCCTGAGTTTTGGTCTTCTAGATTTAATAGGAGCTACTTGATCCAGAGCCTTTAAACAAGCAGAGTCAAACTGGTTTGTCAGCTCCTCAGTGCTGGAGAGGAACAATGGGGGCTGAATGAACATGTCATTGTTGTAAACCTCAGTGAAACTTGCGGCAGTTAAATGGTTAACATTCCTGCCTTTACGTGCAGAAATGCATGTTTTAGGGGTTACATGGGGGAGGGTGAACTGAAACTGGACTGTAACGACACGGTGGGTTCGGCGGCACCAACACTCTCCCTCAGAACAACTGACCCGAATGTCCCGAGAAGAAGAACCGAGCTGCACAGACCAACAGTTTGAGGCAGAGCTGCTTTTACTGAACAGTTTTTAGTTCGGAGTGTGGTGTTCTGGTGGTTCTGACCATCAGAACCTCTTCAAAACCTCTTCAGAACCGCAGCTGACGCTCAGAGATGCCAACAGACTGATGATGATGATGATGAGGGTGGGTTCTGTCTGTACAGAACCAGATTGCTGACTTTTGTCCAGCTCTGACCCACCTGCTGGTACCGATGTAAGATTTTCATGTTTATTTTGTCCCAGAGGAAAAGGTTCACGTCATCTCCTGTTGGAGGATGACTCGGGTCGGCTGCTACCTTAAAGTATCGGATCAGAACCTGTGACAGAACTCGTTTGTTTCAGGCTGAAGAAGAGGAGGATGACGAAGATGTCTCCGGTGTCCTGCCAGGAGCTGGATGTAGGCGGGACCAGAGAGTCCACCCTGAACCGGGACGACTGTCTCTGTCCCGTCTGTCTGGAGATCTTCATCGAACCTGTCACACTTCCCTGCACACACACTTTCTGCAAGGTAACACACACATCTGACCAGTAACACACACATCTGACCAGTAACACACACACATCTGACCAGTAACACACACATCTGACCAGTAACACACACACATCTGACCAGTAACACACACATCTGACCAGTAACACACATATCTGACCAGTAACACACACACATCTGACCAGTAACACACACACATCTGACCAGTAACACACACACCTTCTGCAAGGTAACACACACATCTGACCAGTAACACAGACACATCTGACCAGTAACACACACCTTCTGCAAGGTAACACACACCTTCTGCAAGGTAACACACACACACCTTCTGCAAGGTAACACACACCTTCTGCAAGGTAACACACACCTTCTGCAAGGTAACACACACATCTGACCAGTAACACACACATCTGACCAGTAACACACATACCTTCTGCAAGGTAACACACACATCTGACCAGTAACACACACATCTGACCAGTAACACACACACATCTGACTAGTAACACACACACATCTGACCAGTAACACACACACACACACACACACATCTGACCAGTAACACACACACATCTGACCAGTAACACACACTTTCTGCAAGGTAACACACACACCTTCTGCAAGGTAACACACACACCTGACCAGTAACACACACATCTGACCAGTAACACACATCTGGCCAGTATTTTTTATTACATTAGGGCTTAGTGTATTACTAGTTGATGTTTTTCTTAGTTAATCCTAGATGTTATTACTGTTTTTCTCTTGCATTTATTGTTGGATGTAACTGGGACCCTGTGTACATAATCTCAGTTCATCACATGCACCACATGCGGTGCAAATGACAATAAAGATTCTCTGACTGACTCTAACACACACCCCTGACCAGTAACACACACACCTGACCAGTAACACACACACCTGACCAGTAACACACATATGGCCAGTAACACACACATCTCAGAATCAGAGATTCTGTCATTTGCACCACATGTGGTACATGTAATGAAATGAGATTATGTACACAGGGTCCCAGTTACATCCAACAACAAATGCAAGAGAAAAACATTAAAGGGGACCGCATACTGTATATCCATCCATCCATCCATCTTCTTCCGCTTATCCGGGGTCGGGTCGCGGGGGTAGCAGCCTAAGTAGGGAGGCCCAGACTTCCCTCTCCCCAGCCACTTGGAGCAGTTCCTCCGGGGGAATCCCAAGGCGTTCCCAGGCCAGCCGAGAAACATAGTCCCTCCAGCGCGTCCTGGGTCTTCCTCTGGGTCTCCTCCCGGTGGGACGTGCCCGGAACACCTCACCAGGGAGGCGTCCAGGAGGCATCCTAACCAGATGCCCGAGCCACCTCAACTGGCTCCTCTCGATGTGGAGAAGCAGCGGCTCTACTCCGAGTCCCTCCCGGATGACTGAGCTTCTCACCCTATCTCTAAGGGAGAGTCCAGCCACCCTGCGGAGAAAACTCATTTCAGCCGCTTGTATCCGAGATCTTGTTCTTTCGGTCATAACCCAAAGCTCATGACCATAGATGAGGGTGGGAACGTAGATCGATCGGTAAATTGAGAGCTTTGCCTTTTGACTCAGCTCTCTCTTCACCACGACAGACCGGTACAGCGCCCGCTTCACTGCGGACGCTGCACCTATCCGCCTATCGATCTCACGCTCCAGTTTTCCCTCATTCGTGAACAAGATCCCGAGATACTTAAACTCCTCCACTTGGGGCAGGACCTCCTCCCCGACCCGGAGAGGGCATGCTACCCTTTTCCGGCTCAAGACCATGGCCTCGGATTTGGAGGAACTGATCCTCATCCCGGCCGTATCACACTCGGCTGCAAACCGCTCCAGTGAAAGTTGTAAATCACGAACTGATGAAGCCAGTAGGACCACATCATCTGCAAAAAACAGAGAAGCGATTCTAAGGCCACCAAAACGGATCCTCTCAACACCTTGGCTGCGCCTAGAAATTCTGTCCATAAAAGTTATGAACAGAATCGGTGACAAAGGGCAACCTTGGCGGAGTCCAACTCTCACCGGAAACGAGCCTGACTTACTGCCGGCAATGCGGACCAAGCTCTGACACCGGTCGTACAGGGACCTAACAGCCCTTATCAAAGGGCCTGGTACCCCATACTCCCGGAGTACCCCCCACAGAACCCCCCGAGGGACGCGGTCGAATGCCTTCTCCAAGTCCACAAAACACATGTAAACTGGTTGGGCAAACTCCCACGCACCCTCCAGGACCCTGCTGAGGGTGTAGAGCTGGTCCAGTGTTCCACGACCAGGACGAAAACCACACTGCTCCTCCTGAATCCGAGGTTCGACTATCCGACGGACCCTCCTCTCCAGAACCCCTGAATAGACCTTACCAGGGAGGCTTAAGAGTGTGATCCCCCTATAGTTGGAACACACCCTACCCCCCTTTTTAAATAGGGGAACCACCACCCCAGTCTGCCAATCCAACCATACTGTATAGGTCTTTAAAAATTTTATGTTATGTCTATGTGCTATCTTGACAATATTAATTCATTTTAATACACAAAATAATTCTTAGATAATCAATTATACCCTTTTTAATTCTGCCATTTTTAACTTTCGTTTTGAACGACCGGTTTCTGATACTGAGTTCTGAAGTCCACGCCCTTCAACGATCTGTTTACGCCCTCTGTAACAGCCAGTATCTGTAATGTGTTGTTGTTTTAAAATTAGCTCTTTTTTTATTACTCATTTGACTTACTGTTAGTGCTAGCTTAAGATAACTTACCGAAACCCGTCTGAGCGCGCCGCAATTTGCTGCTCCTTTTAGCATGAGACCACCCGAATCCGATGCTAATGTTAGCTTGTTCCTCTTCCGGTGTTCGCCAGCTCCGCTCGTTGCACGCGGCGATTTTGGGAGTTATCGCTGTTCCAGTCAAGACAACACAAAGTTCACCAAGTGTCTCCCGTAAATTAATCCGTAAGGAGAAGGTCCTCGCTGCTGCGAGGCTGCTGCGAGGCTGCAGCGAGGCTGTACAGTTGAAGCTCCGCTCCATCGCGCCAGAAGAGGGTCCCGTTGCCGCCGGTCCCTACGCCGGGGGTCCGCTCGTTTAATTTTTGCCGGCTGCGCGTTGGGAGCGATCGCAAATACACTAAAAATTGAACTAAAACATAAAAATAACAATTATACTTTATTTATAAAGCCATTTAAAAAAAACACAGCTGCAACAAAGTGCTGTACACATGAAATTAAGAACATATAAACAAAAGATG
>JBBPBX010004408.1:53725-76915 GCA_038048925.1 Garcialebias charrua | reverse complement strand
AGAGTTTGAACAAGGGGTTCTCAAACTGCAAGGCAGAGCCGCCCTGTGGATCCACTCAGTGTTCAAACCGTGCATGATTCGGATACAAGTGAAGACATTCAGAGGAGGAAGAGTTTATCTCGTTCGTGTGTCTCTTTAAATCGGGGACAAACTGTCACACTGGTGATCTGTTTACTCACAACAGGCACCAAAGTGTAAATGTGGACAGAATAAAACTAAAAGCTTGCTTCAAATTGAAGAGATGGAAGAGAAGCATTAAAAAACAAACAAAAAAACATGTTTGTGTGTTTGAAAGCTCTGGAAGCTGACATGATGTAAAATAAAATGAATAAAGCTCAATGAAACATTAGATTCAGATTATGAAAACTACAAGTTTTTATTTTTATTTTTAATAACCCCTTCAAGAAACAGCACCAGTAAAAGTCTATCAATAAATTATTGTGATAAACATATCAACCCCCAGTAATTAAAATAATCAATCTTTCTGACAAATACCTCCACATTGTTGTTGTTTTAATTAAAAATACACAATTAAAATATGGCAGCCTTCAATACTGTCATAATACAGTACTGAGCTTTACATTTGTATTTGTTGCATTTCTTTGCACATATTTTACTTTTTTTATAATACTTTAAAAAGATGATTGCAGATTTTTCTGGTCTATTTTTCTGGTCTATATTTCTTAGTCAGAGACTGATCAAGCTGCCTATTTTTATGATTTTAGCAAAGTGCACTGTTCTTATTTGTTCTTTATTTTGGAACAAAAATTAATAGACATGCCAAATAGTTACAAAAAGTTTTTGTTAAAACAAAATTTCAAAGAAATTGTAAAAGAATTGTGCTTTTTTATATTTACCAAACATTTACAGTTAAATTGATTCACTTCGTTTCAGTTTGCTGAGCCTAAAAACATTTAAGCTCCAAAGAGAGGAGCAAAACAAAATGTTTGAGAACCACTGATTTAAACCAACATCCAAATTATTATTATGCCCATTAACTCAGATTTGTGTGAAAGAAATAACCCACTTAACAGTTGAAAGAAACTTTGTTTAACTTGGTTTATAGTTTAACTTTAGAGATAAATTATTAAAAATATACAAAAATATCTGTAATTTCAGCCACAAAATTAAATTATTACCACATTTTTTACCTTCAAGCAGAGGTCAAAAATGTGTTAGGATTTTTTGTTGTTGTCTCCAAACCCTATGTGTCATTTTTCACCACTTTTATTGTCTGTCCAACAGATCTCACTTGTAAATGAGTCTTCGAGCCTCAATGTGACTTAATGTTTAAATAAAGGTTGAATGAATAAACCATTTATATTCCGTTTCAGTTTCAAATTGTAACTAAAATTTGTTTGGCATCTCTGCTGAAGTCAGAGTCAGAGTCTTTATTGTCATTTGCACCGCATGTGGTACATGTGATGAAAACGAGATTATGTACACAGGGTCTCGCTGAAGAAGAAGTTCAACAGAAAGTGTTTAAGGGGAGTTGTTGCAGGACGTATCACTCGTGCACATAAGAGTAGAAGCAGCCAACTTTCTGTCTGTGCTAACATGTCAACATAAACACAGCTCTTTGCTTGATTTACCTTAAACATGGCTGCCTGAGGACTTCCCAGCTCATGAAAGGGTGTTTTGCCTGTTGCCATTTCTATAATCGTGCACCCCAGGGACCAGATGTCTGCAGGCTTCCCATAACCTCGAGGTCCTTGGTCTATAATCTCTGGAGCCATGTACTGAAGTGTCCCTTTAAACAACAAAAGAGCACAGTGGTCAGAAAACGCTGCTATTCTCAGCCATTCCCACAGAAACGTTCAGCTCTCACCAGTGAAGGTTTCGGTGCAGGGGTTAATGCCTGCTAGTCGCTTCGACGTGCCAAAGTCTGAGATCTTCAACACTCCACTGTAGGTGTTAATCAGCACATTGTCCCCCTGAAGAACAGAACAAAACGCCACTACTGTATTACCTTGTGATTATTAGTTAAGGTCAATTTTCTCCAGGACACAAGAATCAATCCCACACTCGGCTCACCTTAATGTCTCTGTGGACGATCTGATTATCGTGCAGGTATTTGAGCCCTTCGAGGATCTGCTTGGTGTAGAAGATGATGGTAGGCTCATTGTCTTTTAGAGGACCCCATTTAGCATGCAGAAGAGATGACAAACTGCCTAAAGGTAAGAATGCCACAATTAACAAGCTTGGAAATATCGTTTGGTAAAAAATTAGATTGCAAAGATGCTCAAAAAAACTTTTTTAAGTATGGCGTTCAAACTGTCATAATAATAATAATAATAAAAATACGCTGAGCTCGATTCCGATCATATGAATCAGAAGTTTTTCATTTTGATGGAAAGTTGCGTCATTGTCTGACAATGTTTTCTTCCCTAAGCAGGATATTTTTGGAAACACCCACCACTTTGAAACTGGTTTCCTGAACATGTTGCGCAATCACATTTATATTTGTTTATTTGCACAATTTTTGTCCCTGATGTCTAATAAAGGCATCATCTTGTAACAAAGTTATCTTATAAGGAAAATTCAAACTTAAAAGCTGTTTACCGTATTTTTCAGACTATAAGGTGCACTGTATTATAAAACAAGTTCATTCTAACATAATTTTGAACGCTGTGTACCATATAAAATCGGTTCGAGGTCGATAAGCACAATCAGAATTAATACATAAGGAACACTGTCAATTTTGGAAAATTAAGGGATTTTATGTGTGCCTTATAGTCCGAATAATACGGTAAGTTGCTCTTGTTTCCAGTCTTTGAAAGGACAAAGTTTCAGACAATGACTTGGTTTAAAAGCAAGAGTTTGAACCTCCGGGTACTTCTTCCATGAAGATCTTGATGAAACCGTCCTGACTGACTGAGCCGAGATACTGAACAATATTCCTGTGTTTGAGCCTTTTGTGCAGAGCGATTTCCTCATGGAGGGGCTGTGAGTATCTGAGGAAAACAAAGAGGAATGATTAACAGAAGAGATTGGCCTAATTTCATCAACAAAACAGTTCACACGATAGATTTTGTTGAAATGCAGAAAACGACTTTAGTTTTTATCAGAACACCATCTTCACAGTTTGTTAAATTCACCACAGGATGGTTAAGTTTACATGAAAATACTGTAAAGTTGCAATAATGCAAAGAGGTTTTACTCCCCTTGGTATTCTTTAAATTTTGTTGACTTACTGTACAGTACAAACTAAAATGTAAATGTATTTTCAGAGCATGGAACTCAAAACTCAAACTCCTGAAGCCACAGATGCAGTTAAACAAGCGGTACGCCGATGTCCCCCATCAGTGAAGGATTTGACTAGTGAATGTTTGCAGTTTTTGAGAGGAGTGTTTTTCTAGATTGGAACTACCGGTAAACAGGGAGTGTATGTAAACCGTAATGTTTTTGGTGCAAGATAATCAAGTGGGCAGGAGTTAAACTGTGTAAAAGAACAGAGGTAGGGCTCTTTTTCTTGTCTGAGGCAGCGCAGAGTGATAGATCCTGGAGAGTGGAGGAAGCAATTTTATCCACTGTAAGGAGCAATGGCAGAGCCAGGGGGTGGCCAGTGGTGGCCTTGGCCACCATAGAATAACCTTGGGACACCCCAATCATTTGAGGAAACTATACTTTTAAGATGAGGCCGGGATGAGGATCAGTTCCTCCAAATCCAAGGCCATGGTCTTGAGCCGGAAAAGGGTAGCGTGCCCTCTCCGGATCAGCGAGGAGGTCCTGCCCCAAGTGGAGGAGTTTAAGTATCTCGGGATTTTGTTCACGAATGAGGGAAAACTGGAGCGTGAGATCGATAGGCGGATAGGTGCAGCGTCCGCAGTGAAGCGGGCGCTGTACCGGTCTGTCGTGGTGAAGAGAGAGCTGAGTCAAAAGGCAAAGCTCTCAATTTACTGATCGATCTACGTTCCCACCCTCATCTATGGTCATGAGCTTTGGGTTGTGACCGAAAGAACGAGATCTCGGATACAAGCGGCTGAAATGAGTTTTCTCCGCAGGGTGTCTGGACTCTCCCTTAGAGATAGGGTGAGAAGCTCAGTCATCCGGGAGGGACTCGGAGTAGAGCCGCTGCTTCTCCACATCGAGAGGAGCCAGTTGAGGTGGCTCGGGCATCTGGTTAGGATGCCTCCTGGACGCCTCCCTGGTGAGGTGTTCCGGGCATGTCCCACCGGGAGAAGACCCAGAGGAAGACCCAGGACACGCTGGAGGGACTATGTTTCTCAGTTGGCCTTGGAACGCCTTGGGATACCCCTGGAGGAGCTGGCCCAAGTGGCTTAGAGGGAAGTCTGGGCCTTCCTACTTTGGCTGCTACCCCCGCGACCAGACCTCGGATAAGCGGAAGAAAATGGATGGATGGATGGAAGGATATACTTTTAAGAAACAATTTTGGAAAGGAACCCTTGTAACGCCTAGATGCAGCCATACACCAAGAAGGAAGTACCGTATTTTCCTGAACATAGGTCGCTGCTTTTTATCATTTTTGCATGCCCTGCGACCTATATTCAGGTGCAACCTATTTATGGCTTTTTATAAAATAAGCTGATTTGTAATCATTTATTAACAAAAATTAAACTGAGACACACTCTTACAATAATGTCAGCTAACAAATATATTTTTTAGGTGTTTATCCTGCTAAAATTATTCATTTATTAAAGAAAAGTTCAGCTCAGACACATATTTGCTATAATTTTTATCAAACAATAATTGTTTTTAAGTGTTAATCTTCTTAAAAGCCTTGCTGTGCACTCCTGTGGCAGACATTTGCAGCAGAGCTAAACACGGTCAACTTTTTGACGTAAGTGTGACCTATATTCAGGTGCGACCTATATATGGATTTTTCCAATTCTTTGGCAATAATTGGACAATGCGACTTATTTTCAGATGTGACCTATTATCCAGAAAATACGGTACTTCTAATTCCTCCTTTTTGCTCCACGACGGGGGACAACAATATCCAGCTGGGTACGATCTAAAGGTCAAATGTTCTCAGTCTATATAACACACCTGGCAATGGCTTCAATCAAGCAAAACACGCAGAACAAATAAACTAAAGGAAAACTGCATTTTGGTGACTTCTCAAACATGTGAAAGAAGGTGCTGTGGTCGGACTAAACTAATAATGAACATTTTAACCATCCAGGACAACGCCATGTTTGGTGCAAAACCAACAGATTGCGAGGTGCACAGACCACCACAGTAAAGCATGGCGGTGGCAGCATCAAGCTGTGGGCATGATTTTCATCAGCAGGGACTGGGAAATTGGTCAGAGTTGAAGATGTAACGCACAAAACAGACAAATTCTTGAAGGAAACCTGTTTAACAAGCTGGAGAGTAGGGTCAACTTTAATTCAAGACAATGACCCCAACACACAACTATAGCAAAACTCTTGTATTATTTCACATTTGTTTCATGATATAAACTAAATACAACTTCCAAGTTGTGAATACTTATGCAACCCACAGCATATAGCTGGTACAACAATAACAAAAAAGCATAATACACTCATTACATATAAATTTAAGTACAGTTAAAAGTAAACACAAACACAAAATGTGTTTTAAACACTCTCTTTTTCTTCTAAATGTGAATATTCATGCCAAACCCCATCCCTTTAATGGCACTGTGAAGCTAAGAGGGATGAGTGGAAAAAGTCTTTCGTGCTGTCCTTCTCGGGGATCTCCTTGATGGCGATGCGGACTTGGTTACTCACGTCCCTCCCAGCATACACCACACCATACGTCCCCTTCCCGAGAACAACCTTATCGCCGTTCTCATTGGTCTCGTAAATGTACTGAAGGATGAGATTAAAAGCAGCATGAATGAGAGGAAAAAAGCACAAGTGTGAGGAATTTCATAGGCAGCCAACAAGAGACACTGTTCTGAGAATTCAGGCAAGAAAACATGAACTCTGAATTAATCGCAGCAACAACAAATGGCAACACGTTTGGGAAAAGCTAGACTGTGTTTTTCAATTGGGTTAATTTATACATGCTTTTTTTCCTTTTTTTTTTTTGTTGAGAAGTCTTAAAAAGAGCAAACAATGTAACAGGAACAAACGACTGACTGACCTCAGGTATCTCCTCACTTTGTTGCTGTGGGTCCTGAGTTGAGTCTTCAGACTGGTGGAGCAGGGAGTTCACTGAATCGCAGAAACTAGGGAGGGAACATTCACAGAAACATTTTATTCAGAATCATACCTTTGTTTTCCATGAAGTCTGCAACACATCAGAATGTTTTAATTATATGAGTGTACAGCTGTTGTGTTTTGTTAAAATAATTCAGTTTTAACAAAGCATGACACCGTGACTGAACATTTTAGAAATTAAGGCAATAAAACTCGAACAAATTGTTCACACACCGGTCAGACCTCAGTGAAACATCCAACGCATGGTAAGAAAAATAATGAATTTATTACTAATCTAACTTTGGTTTAACAAGGTTGAGTCAGGTCCTCTGGACAAATTCCTCTTTGTTTTTTATCCAAAAGACTTCCTCAGTCTGAAGAGCTGCAACTAACTCAGTCTTATACAGTAATAGCACCTTCTCATAGTGGATCAACCAGTTAGCTGCTGACAGCCAAAACCAGCTGCTCACAAGATTAAGGAGGACCATCAGCCTAACAATGGATTGTTAGAATCCTGATGGTTGTTTGCCATTCACAGAGGGCTGAGTGATACTAGCAATAACAGCGTTGTAAGAGGGGGACAGTTGAACCCGGAGGCCTCCATCTCTGTTTAATGATGGATGGTTTCTTTTCACAAAGATGGCCTCCTTTACTCCTCTCTCAAACCATCGTTCCTCTCTATCAAGGATGTGAACATCTTCATCCCTGAAAGAGTGACCGCAGGCCTGGAGATGAGTGTAGACCACAGAGTCCTGACCTGATGATGTTGATCTTCTGTGCTGGTCCATCCTTTTGGCCAGTGGCTGTTTAGTTTCAGTTCAATTCAGTTTATTTATAAAGCACCAAGTCACAACTGAAGTCACCTTAGGGCACTGAACAAAAACATTCATATATAAAAACAATAATTTTACATTATTTATCTGAGGAGCAGACTGCTTTGAATTTAACTCCGTCACAGACTCTCATCTTGAGCAAGCACGAAGGTGACAGTGGAAAGGAAAAACTCGCGCATGAGGAATAAACCTCTAACAGAACCTGGCGCAGGACAAGTGTCATCTGCTTCAACCAGCTGGGTTTGAGAGGATCCCAACCCTCCTGGCACTGAACAGTATATAAATTACTCTGTTTGTGCCTGGGGACTGGATCTTTGGGACAAAACAGTTTTTGCCGTAACATATTTCGAGGTGCATGTGAACAACTAGTTTTGTCTGTTACCAGCAAACTGGCTAATCCACTACTGTATGTGAAGGTGCTGCTTCTTATAAAGTTTGTTGTAGCTCCTCAGACTGAAGTCTTTTGGATAAAAGACGAAAAGTTTCACCGAAGAATCCGTCAAGAGGACATGACTCATCCTTGTTAGATTAATTTACCTGGATTATTGAGTATGCATCAGGACTAACTTAAAGAGGAACTTACCCCCAAATTAACTTTTTTTATCTGATAAACTCCCTAGAATGTGTGTAAAATGTTGTATATCACTATGTCTGTGTTAATTTTCATGTTTTTGTGTTATTTGTTCAAATCGGCAATATTTGGTCTAAAAACGTGTTTACACTAATCCTATGGGTTGAACTGTGGTACTGCAGCCTAATTTTCTTATTGGTCAACGACTGTTCACTCTGACGCGTCTTGTACACTGTGTCGTCACAAAAGTGGTTCAAGCAGAGCCACTCCCCTGCAGAGATGAGAAGGTCCTCGCTGCAGCAAACAGAAAGGGGCGGGGACGGACCACTGTCAGTTCATACCTTATATGGAAGTGGTACTATTGCACTCCGGAAAAGAACTGCAACCAAGCATATTATAGTTTTTGGAATGGCACTAGTTATATTGTATATTTTAACTTATTTATTTTAAAGACCGTGTAAAGTGAATTTCAACATTTTCTTCAATAAACATTATAAATGTCGTAATTGTAATCTTGTAAATGAGTAAAAAGTCTCAAAATTGTAGCTCAATTAATTTTGGAGTTATAGATCAAACTGTGTATAAACACATTTCTCTTTCAGGATTTTTTAGGCGTGGTTTAAATGTGACCGCGTTTCGTCACGCGGTCACAAGCCCCACCCCCTGCAGCTCCAGCCGTTATAAATGCGTTCTTCGGTGGAGCCGTTCACTCGCTACCGACCGTCTCCCTCCAGTACTGGCGTGCTGCTGGAGCGACCACATGCCACCTGCACCTCCGCGCACCTCCGCCCCCCCCCCCCCCCCGCGCGCGCGCGCGTGTGTGTGTGGCGATCAGACCCCGCATGCATGTGACCGGGTCGCGCGCGCGCGTGTGTGTGTGTGTGGGGCGATCAGACCCCGCATGCGATGTGACCGGTTCGGACCGCGAGTCCGCTCATCTTCTAAAAATAGCGCTGATTATAACAGCGGAGTTATGTGTCCTCAACTTTAAAAACATAACCAGAGTTGTTAGTGCACTAAAAACAGCGTAACTCTTGGAAAAAGGAGCTGCTGGAAGCCAGAACTCAGATAAAAACAGAGCAGGTGGATCTCTGCTTCCCCCGTATGCCTCCCCACACAGCTCAGCTCTGAAGGGGGCTGGACATGGCGCAGTACTGCGCTGAAACCACGCCCACGTGCGACACGCCCCCAGCGTTCTAGAGCAAGGCAAAATCATGTATTTTCATGATTTTTGACACTTAATTTTATAAGGAAAACAATGTTTTTAATCAGTCAGATTTATATGGGTGATTAATAACACATATTTATGCCATGTGACAAACTAAAAACACAAATTTAATTTCACTTTACACGGTCTTTAAGAATACTTTTCACTTCATCAAAATCTATTAATTGAACTCCAGCGTTCTAAAAGTATTTGGTTGTATTAGTTTTCTTATTCTGCGATGGACTAGTGATACATGAATGCCAAGATGGTGCAGAGGCAGGAGATCCGGCTTGGGACCCGAAAGACCCAGGTTCGATCCCCGGTCACTGCATACCTTGTGGTATTAATTTCTTTCTTTTTTTTTTAAAGCCTTTTGTTTCGGATAGATCGGGTGACAATAGATAAATACATCTACATAATGATTCTTTGTTGTTGCTTGTTTTAAGTTGTTTATTACTAATGTAATTTTAACATTCAAAAAACAATAACGGTCTCTCGTCCTGGCCACACCTCCTTGCTCACCCCCCACCCACCTCCCCCTCCTTTAGGCGGCGTCTGTTGGCACACCCACTTTGTTGCATTTTTTTTTAATCTTGTCTTGGGTCGGAGCTATCGTAGAACAGTGGGGTAAGTTCCTCTTTAAGTTTGTTTACAATCAAGTATTAGAGTACTTATTTGGTTCATTTGGTAGTTGGATATTTTATTTGAGATGAATAAAATTATTTGTTTCTCTTGTGATCAAAACTCTTGCAAAATTTCGTCATTTTAAATAAGTAAAATGCGTCCTGTCTCTTTAACGATGTCTGCTCTAAAGTAAAATAATAATAATAATAATAATTTATGATATTGCTACAAGAAAAACTGACTGACCTATGAAGATAATTTGCATTATTTTATTTGTTTTCATTTACCCTTTATTTATCCAGGTACCGGTATTCTCATTGAGCCACAAGAACTCATTTTCAAGAGAGACCTGTTTTAGGGAGCAGAGGGTTAAGGGCCTTGCTCAAGGGCCCAGAGTGGAGCGAATGAGGGTGGAGGCAGGTGTGGGTGTTTCACCTTTTTCCACCCACGTCTTTTGATGTTGTCGGTACTGGGGCTTGAACTGGCAATCTTCCGATCACAGGCCCATCATCTCTAAACCTCTGCGCCACCACTCCCCCTCCACTCATATTAAAAACAATATTCTTTGGACTTAACAACTTTGCAGCTGTTTGACTCATTTGGGGAGAGCAGACAAGCAATAGCATGGCCTTCTTAAAAATAAATAAAATAAACTCCATATGCTTCAAAACACCATTTCTAACCAATCCTACATCGAAAATTTACAAGTTGTTTTAGTATAATGACAAGTTGTCTGGAAATAATATACATAAAACCATTCCTAACCAAATGTTCTACTTGAAAAAAGTTGATATGTTGCAACCTAAAAACTAAAACAAACAGCCTAAATAATAATAAAACACAACATAACTGAATTATGGGAAGGAGCGGGTAAAGATAATGAATGGACGAATTCTGTCTGGTGTTAAATTCCACTAAAAAGTAGTGAATTTAAAGTGAAACTGAAGAAGACGTGGTCCGAGGAGCTTTTTCTGGACAGCACAAAGGAAGTATGACTCATACATTCTTCACACTCAGGATGCAATGTCTGAAAACTGACCGGTGACCTCCCTCTACTCTGAGCTAATGTTTCCATTTATTTGTGCAGCAGCCACTCAGTCCAGCGGTCGGTAAACTGTTTTTTTCACCGCCTCATAATCCATCCACAAGTCACTCACCCATTGCAATGACTCTCAGTGGGGAAGCAAAGCTGGAAGTCGTCAGAGTTGTAGTGGACGTACAGAAAGCAGCTCCGCTCATCGATCTTTGACACGCTTCAAGGAAGAAAAAAAAAACTTTATTTATACAGCACCTTTCAAAACATAGTTACAAAGTGCTTAACAAATTATTAGGGAGAAACCATTTACAGAATATAATATAATATAAAACAATATAAAAACCAAATTTGAACAAACAAGGTTACATAAAATAAAATTTAAAGACTAAAATATAACATGTAATTAAATAAAGTAATAAAAATACAAATATAGTAGTCCTTTGTTTATCGCGGAGATCCGTACCATGAAGCCCCGAAATATGTGAAAAACCGCAAAGTAGGGATAGCAGTGCAAGTAGTAGTTTATTTTAGTATTTATATATAGATGTACATTTATTGATTAAGATGTTTTAAACCCTTCCCACACTCTTGCAATGTTCTAAACAATGTTTCTGAACTCTAAACGTTCTACAAAGAGCACAGAATGTCATGATTTCCCTCTCTGTGCCTCCGCTGTTCTCAGCGTTCTTGACCACGCCCACTTCTACGCTCTGCACGGAGAACAGCTGCAGGAGGAAGTTTATCCTGCAGCTGTGGGCTGCACACTGGTGCAGCAGGTGTTAAATAACTTAGTTTGAATAAAAATGCCATGCCGATCTTGCGGCTCATTCTTCAATCAGCCAGTTGTGTGTCATGTCCAATTTTATTTTGAAAAATCGCAATAGAGCGAGTCCGCGAAAAACGATCCGCGAAGTAGCGATGGACTACTGCATTGAAAGTTTAGGTGAAGTGTAAAATTAGAAGTCACAGATTAGTGAATGCACTTTTATTCAACTGTCTTTAAAATAAATTTAAAAGAACTTAAGTTATCAGCCAGTCTAATCTCTTTGAGGTTATTCCTATAAAAACAGGACCTTAGGTGGGAATTTAGGAATGGTAAAAAGTGCTTTAGATGAGGATATTTAGCTGCAGTTAGGTATACTGTATAGCACTTTGAGATTTTCATTAATGAAAAGTGCGTTATAAATTGAATTCATTATTATTATTATTATATAGGTAGGTAAAAGGTCAAATATATTTTGGTGCAGACAGATTTATAAGCCTAAGCCTGGTTCTGCTGGAGGTTTCTTGCGGTTAAAAGGGAGTTTTTTCTTTCCACTGTTGTCTTTGTGCTTGCTCAGGATGAGAGACTGTGACAAAGTACGATTCAACACAATCTGCTGGCTTCCTTAGAGTACAGTACTTTTACTACCGGTAATTGGTCGTACAGTATGTGAATCTTTTTGTAAAGTTCCCTGAGACAACTTCTGATATGGTGGTGCTATATAAATAAAATGAATTGAATTTATATGTACTGTAGTTTGACACATCAAGTTAGACACAAATCTAATTTTGTTAATAAAAATACAATTTTTGACACAAATTAAACCTTTTTTTTTTTCTTTTCTGTTGAGCTATTATCCACTCTCTTGGAGAAACAGCCAATGTTTTTATTTTAATGTTAAAGTTGATAAATGGTGGGGTTTGACTATGGTAATTAGGGATTCTGAATTAGAATAATATCCTGTTCCTATAGAAAAATAGCTCCCAATCTTTCCTATCCTGTTAATTTTTCATAGTAATTTGTTGTTTTTCAGCAGCCCAGAAACTCTCCGTTTTGCCTAATTAGATACAAACACCCAAATGGAAAATTTGCAAACACCACAAGGCCAAAGCTCAGGGTGACACCGGTCAATAGCTGCAGGACAGTCAACAAAAAGCCACAACACACAAGCCTGAAATCCTATTGACAGAGCAGCAGTCTCCCAGACAACCCAGGTGTTGTGGGTCCTCTGGCTCTGCTGTTGGTTCAAACACACCCAGAGCTGAGAGATATTTGCACATGCTGGAAAACTCCTTACCTCACTCCCCGAATCTCAGTTGCTGGAAACGTCCACTGGTGTAAACCTTTCTGCGAAGTCAGAAATTATTTAACACATGAGCAGACGTCTATTAAAAGGTGTATCCCACACTACAGAAGCTTAAGGACAAAAGAATGCAACACAAACACACCCACACGCGCCCCCTGATTACATTCACAGGAAGATAAATCAGCATAAGGAATGTTTAGTCAAACACTGTAAATTGTTAAATTGTGTGTTTAGAAAATATACTCTGAAAAGAACCACCTGCAGGATGTGTGTGTGTGTTTAGGGGTGTACCTTTAAAGGTGTGACATGCTTCAGCTGAACAGTGTGACTCACGTCCTCCTCACTCACACTCACTACAGCCGGCGTGAGGACTTTACTCGGCTCCAGGATGAGCACCTGAAAGAGCGATTCAAACACGTGTACCATTCAACATCAGAGTTTCACAATACTATCCGCATGGCTTTTATTGAAGTTTAACAATAGATTTATTTAAGCTGAGCACCCAGCTCAGGAGAGGTGGATCTTCTGATAATAATTTCCAATAAAGATTAAACTATGTTTGGGATTTTTCAGTTTTTGTTGGGAGTTGATCTGTGTGTTCTTACTGGGCAGCGTTTTGTTGAGACGGTGGGTTTGCAGGACTGCAAAAGCAGCTCCAACCAGAAGTCCACTATACCGGTATCTTGTTTGGGAGATCTCTCCTCAGGCGTTTTAGCAAACCGACGGTACAGGATGTACGTCTCCATGATGGACTCCAAATACCTAAATGAAACAAACCACAACTGTTAGTAAAACCTAAGATGTCTTAAATGACTAAATGTGCTTTTGCGTGCAATCCTAAGAGAAGTACAGGTAGTCCTCGACTTACGACGGTCTCGATTTACGACGTTTCGCGGTTACGATGCATCTCCCATAACAATTTTTTTAAAGTATATATTATATATATACTGTATATACGGTATACAGTATATATTTTTTGAATTTTTTATTTTGAAAAGACAAGTCACGCAGTTTCCGGTTTTACGTTGTAAACGTAGCGGCGGAGAAATATGATACTGCACTGTAATCTCTAAAAAAGCTAAGTCTGGTCCTCTGGACATTCAAAAAACAAAGCAAAACTTGTTGGACCAAGCTGGACTGGCAGAAACAGGTAGCAGCTGTGGAAAAGTAGCTGTTTTATGGACGGCGGTTTTACGACTTAAACGCAATAGAGAATACGGAGGAGGGACGGAGGAACAGCTTCACCAGCTTCCCAGTAGGAAATTAACTCTTTTTCCCCTTCATTATGGCTCCCAAATGTATTTGATAATTATGTAGGGTACTGTGTTAGGATAGGCTAAGTGTTTGGGAATACAGTACTGTACGTATATGGTGCAGTATTTACGTACCGTATATGGTGCAGTATGTATGTATGTTCCGACTTACGTCGAAATTCGGTTTACGACGCAGCATAGGAACGGATCTCTGTCATAAGTCGAGGACTACCTGTATTAACACTCAAACATTGTGTTCTGCCACACCCATTATTAGCTGAATATCTGTAAAACTCACTGATTTATAGCCACTTTGTGTTTATTGAGGTCAGTTCGCTGTGGTGGGCATTCTGAATTGGGATGATAGCAAAAGTTGTTGTAGATGTATCCCCAGTGATGAGAATTTCTTAAAAATATCTTAAGTTTCTGTGATATTTTGCTGACAAACAGATAGAGCTGACTAAATATTAACAACAATAATTTAAAACAGATCAGTTAGCTGTGGAGTTAGCTCATCTATGGTCATGAGCTTTGGGTTGTGACCGAAAGAACGAGATCTCGGATACAAGCGGCTGAAATGAGTTTTCTCCGCAGGGTGGCTGGACTCTCCCTTAGAGATAGGGTGAGAAGCTCAGTCATCCGGGAGGGACTCGGAGTAGAGCCGCTGCTTCTCCACATCGAGAGGAGCCAGTTGAGGTGGCTCGGGCATCTGGTTAGGATGCCTCCTGGACGCCTCCCTGGTGAGGTGTTCCGGGCATGTCCCACCGGGAGGAGACCCAGAGGAAGACCCAGGACACGCTGGAGGGACTATGTTTCTCGGCTGGCCTGGGAACGCCTTGGGATTCCCCCAGAGGAGCTGCTCCAAGTGGCTGGGGAGAGGGAAGTCTGGGCCTCCCTACTTAGGCTGCTACCCCCGCGACCCGACCCCGGATAAGCGGACGAAAATGGATGGATGGATGGATGGATCAGTTAGCTCTCAGTATAAGTTGGAATGACTCACTTACTACCACACCAGCTGAAATGAATTTGACATTTTGGCTTTGCTAACAAGGTTTAACTGTGGCAGCCATATTGAATGTGGATGACTCCTCACCAAACAGGGGCCTTGATTCGATAGAGCTTCTCTGACGCTTCAATGACCTTCCTGTGCTCTTTAGCAAGGATGTTTGCTCCAAGATAAAAGCCAACGTCCCAGTAGTCCTTCATCTTCTCCAAGCTGCCTTTTCTACCAAGCAGTGCGCTTACGGTCACACCTAGACGTGAACATAATTAGAGTACAGCCACGTTAGAACGAGTCAACAGATGATGGCACTGTAAACAACTACAGGACACTTGCTCGTATTCCAGGGAAAACTGGAACAAATCTAAAGTTTGATACCAGCAAAACACTCAGCTGTAAAAATGTTGGAATCTATCCGTCATGGGTGTTTCCAGCAAAAGGTGCGAAAAGCTCTGATGGTATAGGGGTGCATCACCAGCCATTACATGTGTGACCTATACAAGTACAGTATTAAGGTGGCACTGATGCTGAAATGCTGGAGACATTTACCATTCAAGGTCTACTGTATGTTTGTTCCAGCAGAAAAAGGCAGGACTTCATTCAGCCGAGCTAACGTCAGTTTAACCTCAAAATCACAAAGTGTGTTCGTTGAGGTGCCAAACTGCAATACAGGTAGTCCTCGGGTTACAACAGTCTCGAGTTACGATGTTTCGTGGTTACGATGCATCTCCCATTAAAAAAAATAATATATCTATTTTTTTTTTTTTTTTGAAAAGCCGAGTTACGCAGTGTTGCGTAGTAACGGAATGCGGAAAACGGCGGATGGACCGGTTTTACGTCGTAAATTAAAAAAGCTAAGTCTGGTCCTCTGGACATTCAAAAAACAAAACAAAACTGTACTGTGAACGCGGTTTTACGTCGTAAACGGAATGCGGAATACGGCAGATAGACCGGTTTTACACCGTAAACGTAGTGGCGGAGGAATACACTGCACTGTAGTACTGTGAACGCGGTTTTACGTCGTAAACGGAATGCGGAATACGGCAGATGGACCGGTTTTACATCGTAAACGTAGTGGCGGAGGAATACACTGCACTGTAGTACTGTGAACGTGGTTTTACGTCGTAAACGGAATGCGGAATACGGCAGATGGACCGGTTTTACACCGTTAACGTAGTGGCGGAGGAATACACTGCACTGTAGTACTGTGAACGTGGTTTTACGTCGTAAACGGAATGCGGAATAAGGCAGATGGACCGGTTTTACGTCGTAAACGTAAAGCAGCGGCGGAAAATATTGTACTTTACGCGGTGGAGCGGCGGAAAATATTGTACTGTATGCGATGCGGTGGCGGAAAATATTGTACTGTACGCGGTGCAGGAATACTGTACTATACTGTGAACGCGGTTTTACGTCGTAAACGGAATACAGGTACAGCGGCTGGACCGAGGAGAATGGCGTCAACAGCATCCTGGTAGGCCATTAACTATTTTTTCCCTTGATTATGGCTCCCAAACGTATGTGTTATTTGATAATTATGTAGGGTACTGTGTTAGGATAGGCTAAGTGCTTGGTAATACAGTACTGTACATGTATATGGTGCAGTATTTACGTATATTCCGACTTACGTTGAAAATCGGTTTACGACGCCGCGTAGGAACGGATCTACATCGTAAGTCGAGGACTACCTGTATTTACTATCTCACAACTCGGAGTGTTTTATGGTTCATAATTCTACTTATATTCCAATCTTCTAACTGCAAAATAAAGCTGGGCAGAAAGGCACCTAGATGTTTTTTTGTCTGTTTGTCTCCGTTAAATAAATGGTTCGGGTTTCTAAGAGACGCTCTTGTTTCACCTATTTTGCGCAGCTCAATGGACGTCTCAAATTCGTGTCCAGCCGCCATGAGGAGCACCACGCTGTTGATACCCGAGTGAAAAGTTGGCTCTGCCGCAAACGCTTTTTCATACCTAAAAAAAGAACAAAGGAATTGTTTATTGTTTTTTTGTCACATTAGGTGTATAAATGTCTACAGTCCAGGTAATTGTTGATAGTTCACAGGTGTGGAAAGATGCTAAGATTTAACAAACTGTACCAGTAACAGGCCTGGTCTCTGCTGTTGGTGTCAGTGAAGCCTGAGCTCATGAACATGTCTTTGTAGATCCGTCCACACAGACAGTACACATCTGACGCCACCTTTTCACCAGACTCCACAATCGGCAGAATTTCTTTCAAGGCCTTTTCACGATCTCCAGAGTGATTCCTCCTTAAACAAATTAAAAAAGGAAAAAATGAGATCATACGTTTGACAAAAACCTTTAATAAATTAGAAACCACATAAAGCAAATAAAAGCTTTAAGCTGAGCTTGAATGAAACCAAAACAGATGCGCCGCTTACAATTATTTTTTAATCATGCTGACCAAATGAAAATGCAGCAGGTGTGCAGGTACCTGTTCAGAGCAAATATGTAGTGGAACTTGATATTCTGATGTTTTGCCACCTGACACATGGGTAAATTATTCAGATTTTCCACCAGTTTAATCATGGCATCATAGTCCTGAGGAACAAAAGGAGTCCAGTCACAACGAATGTCAATCATCCTCACTATTTTTTCATGACCAGAACTGATCTGATATTGAATCTAGTTATGTATTTTTATGTTTTAAGACAGATTATGCACATGGATAATCATAAAAAAGACTACTGCAACCCTAAAACACACACCTGAACATCTCTATAGGACAACATGAGGTTCAGGACGATATCAGGAGTGAGCAGGTCGACACTGTCCAAGCGTTGCTGGATGCGGCTCAGCTCCTCGCTCAGGGCTTTGCCGCTGAACCGCTCCCGTGCCGTTCGGATCTCGTGCCTGACCGACTCCCGGAAGTACTCGCTGTTGACACGAGAACATTCCAACATTGCACAACCCCAACCGACGAAGTCTGAACGAAAGATGTTTCAACAAGCAGAACACGAACACTAGCAGAGCCCTGAGGGGCGTGCCTCACCTGGACTGAACGTGCACGTTGTTCAGCAGGTGCACCAGTCTGTCCACCAGCGGCGTGAGAATGGTCTCCAGCTGGATGCTGGGCTGCATCAGTTCTTTGATACACGACATCATCGTGGCATCGCAGGCTAGCACTTTGCCCTGAGGCGACACCACGTAAGGGATGAAGGTGTAACTCCCACACTGCTCCTGGAGGAAAACAACTCATCTTGATACAGAGAAACAGTTTTTCATGACTTTTTAAACAGTTTAAATTATTAATGGACAGAAGCCCTGTTAGCATTTCATTAAAATTATAGCTTTACTAAACTGCAAGATAGTTGTAATGATACATTGACTTGCCTCGTGATTTAGAGTAGATCATTAGTTCCCAAAAGATATTAATCCTAATTAACATAAAAATGCTAATGAATGGAGGGAAAAAACGGCTGTGATCAAAAATGAATATTACTGTACCGGGTACATAGATTTTATTTCATTCTACTTTATATTTTTCTTATTTGCAATGTATTTTTTAAATGAGATGAAGTTTTTTTAATCTGTTTTCTTCCTGCATCTTTCCTTTTGTCGTCAAGGGTATTGGTCTATATGCCCTTTTTTATTTTCTTGTGCTTCTTTTTAAATAGTAATGTGCATTTCACGTTCACTATGCAAAAACGGAGGCTGTCTTTCAGCGTGGAAGGAATGCAAAACATTTGTTTTTATTTATGGATATTTTATTACATTGTTTTTTTATCACAACACAAATTTTGTCAAGCTTACTTATTGTAAATGTAGAACAGTTCAATAAAAAAAATGGTGTTTTTCATATACGGTACTGTATAAATGATTTAAGTGTGCTTATGTATGTTTTAAATATAGATACAGTAATTTGTTTTCTTTACAATCAGTACAGTATTTAAGGTAACGGCGGGAGACGAGCAGCGTGGAGAGTTTGGCGAACAGAGACAAGAGAGATTAGCGATTTTCATCAATAAGCCGGTCTACCTCCTCTTCAATAAAAGTACCGGTAAGGGCATTTTCTTTTCTATGCTGTTTCTGTGCTGATTCTACCTTTTTAAAGTTCCTGGACTGTACACTACGGCACTGTTTTTTTACTGTTTTTTAAATTTATTATTGAACGTGCTGTGCAGAACAGTACTGTTGTACAGTAAATAGTACTGTACAACAGTACTGTTGTACAGTACCCCCACCACTGTTTCGCCCCCACCATAGCACCGAAACAGCCCTAGTAAAAATCACTAACGACCTTCTTCTTGCTGCTGACTCTGGTCTTCTGTCCATCCTCATTCTTCTTGATCTAAGTTCTGCCTTCGACACCATCTGTCATTCTATCCTCCTCAACAGACTAACCTCCATTGGCATCTCAGGTACCCCGTTAGACTGGTTCACCTCCTATCTCTCTGACCGCACTCAATTCATTCAGCTTAAATCCTTCCGTTCCCAGTCTTCCCCTGTCTCCACGGGTGTCCCCCAAGGCTCTGTCCTCGGACCCCTCCTCTTCATCATTTACCTCCTTCCTCTAGGCCACATCTTCCGCAAACACGGCATCCATTTCCACTGCTATGCTGATGACACGCAGCTCTACTTGTCATCAAAACCAAACTCCACCCACCCACCCTCCATCCTCACCGACTGTCTCAACGAGCTAAATCACTGGTTTTCTAACAATTTCCTTCAACTAAACAGCAACAAAACAGAAGTCATTCTCGTCGGTACCAAAAACTCTATTTCAAAATCAGAACATCTTCTCGTCCCCCTTAACAACTCTCTGCTATCCCCCTCCCCTCAGGTCAAGAGCCTCGGTGTCATCCTCGACACCACTCTCTCCTTCACTTCACACATCAACAATATTACTCGGTCTGCCTATTTCCACCTCCGTAATATTAACCGTCTCCGTCCTTCTCTCACACCCCGCTCCACAGCCATCCTGGTGCACAGTCTTGTGACTTCCCGTATCGATTACTGCAACTCCCTTCTCTACGGCCTCCCCAACAAATCTCTCCACAAGTTACAGATGGTCCAGAACTCAGCTGCCCGTGTCATCACTCAAACCTCCTACTATAACCACATCACTCCTGTCCTGCAGCAGCTCCACTGGCTCCCGGTTAAATCACGCATCATCTTCAAAATTCTACTCCTCACGTTCAAATCTATCCACAACCTTGCCCCTCCTTATCTATCTGACCTCCTACAAATCTCCATCCCATCACGCTCTCTCAGGTCCTCCTCTTCACTACAACTCCATGTACCCTCTGCCCGCCTCTCCACCATGGGGAGCAGGGCCTTCACCTGCTCTGCCCCTCACCTCTGGAACGCTCTACCGCCCGACCTTCGAAACACCACCTCCCTTTCTCTGTTCAAGACTGCCCTGAAAACACATCTCTTTAGACTAGCTTATCATTAACTTTACTAAATGTATTTTTATCTTCCATTTTATATCCTTTATGTATTTTATATTTCAATTTGTCGCTGATAATGTTTGCTCTGTATTCACTGTGTTGGTTTGTTAAGTGTCCTTGGGTGTCATGAAAGGCGCTTTTAAATAAAATGATTATTATTATTATATTATTATTCTAAATACTGTACAGGTATGTGCTTTTAGATGAATGTGTAGGGTACACTGTGTTAGCTAACCGTTTGTAAATAAAGTTCTGTGCATGTTTATGGACCAGTAGGTACGCTTGTTCAGTCTCATGTCGCGTTAGCATACATTTTCCGACCTACGGCGAAAATCCGGTTTTACGAACGCCGCGTGTAATGCGTTCCGACTTACGGTGATTTTCGTGTTACAAACGGGCGTAGGAACGGAACTCGTTCGTAAGTCGGGACTACCTGTATTTGGTAAATCTTTAAAGAAAATTAATACAGCCCCAGCTTTCAAACTTTTCTCCATCATCTCAGAATTTAAATTGTTATAAACCCTAATGTTTTATTTTCTTTATTTCTTCTCTTTGTGTACCGGTATCCTTTTCCTTGTTGTTGTTCAATTGTTCATATATTATGTTATCGAACTTATACTAATATGTTATAATCTTGGAAAATTTTAACATTGATAAGGTTTAGTTATGCTAGCTGAAATTGATTTGTTAAAATGTGAAATTTGTCATTTCCAGTTTTGTATGTTTTTGTTCAAAAAAAAAAAAAAACATCTCTTTCTAGATCATGTCTAACACTGAATGTTAGGAAACGCCTTGTATCTGTGACTTTCCTTCCCTCCATTGATTACGGTGACATTCTCTACATGAATGCTCCTACAAGCACCCTGCGGATGTTGGATGTTGTCTATCATGGTGCACTAAGATTCATAACTGGTTGTGATTATCGTACCCACCACTGCACCCTGTATTCACTGGTTAACTGGACATCATTAACCTCACGCAGACTCTTCCACTGGTACATTTTCATCTTTAAATCACTTCTTGGTCTGCTGCCCTCATACATCTCCTCCTACATGTCTTTGCGTGAGTGCAGCTACAGTGTGCGCTCTCAGGACATGATTACCTGCAGTGTTCCATCAGTGAGGACTGAACTTGGAAAAAGGGCCTTCTCCTACTCCGCTCCTGCTTCATGGAATATCTTACAAAAAGATCTGAAGCTCTCGACCTTGACCTCTCTAAATGGTTTTAAGAATCTGTTGGAATCCTGGCAAAAACCAATGCAGATATGTTCCTGTTTTTGATTTTATACATCTACCTTATAATGTTTTGCTAGTTTTTGATACTTTGTTTAAAAAAAAAAATCTGTATTTCTCTCTTATGTTTTTCTATTGTTTATTGTTTAAGGAAATTCTACCATTGCTGTTCATCATTCTTTAGTTTGTAGCAGGTCGCTCTTGTAAATGAGTCCACGAGGCTCAATGAGATTTACCTGACTAAATAAAGGTTGAATGAATGAAAAAAAAAAAACCTGAAACTAAATTTCTGACCATTTTAATAGAAAAATTGTTTCTGAATCAAAAAATCGATTTTGAATCGAATCGCGACACCAAAAATCGGAATCTAATCGATTCTCCAGACTTTTTCAGCATGCGAGCTATTTTTGAAATGATCAAGTCAAAGTGATCTACCTACTATAAGGCCCCGTTTACACGAAAACAACCTGTGGAAACATTAGTGATTTTTCAATGTTTATTGGGGGTAATAAACAAAAAATAAGCTGGTTTACATGAAAAATGCTGTAGTTTTCATGTCAGTTGGGTTGCCAGATAAGAAATTATGAACTATAGTACAGTACTGTGGCTTTAAAATTATAGTATTTTGACCTAAACTGTTGTGTTTGCTGAATAAAGATGTTCTAAGATTCAATTAAATTCAGTTTATTTATATAGTGTCAATTCACAAAAGAAGTAATCTCAGGGCACTGAACAGACAATTATTCTTTTTAATGTCATGCTGCGATCTACCGGTATTACCTCAGAGATCTACCTGTAGATCGCGATCTACGTAATGAGCACCCTGCTCCAGATACACAGATTCGCACCCCTAGTTATATAATCTTGGAAAAATTTGTCATTGATAAGGAGGTTTAGTTATGTTAGCTGAAATAGATTTGTTAAAATGTGAATTTGTCATTTCCAGTTTTGCATGTTTTTGTTATTGTTCAATAAAAATTTAAAAAAACTCTCTTTCTAGTTGCATATTGCGCGTGTTTAAACCTGTCAGGACTTCTGTCTCTTCCTGAATGACGTAACTCAGGTGGTTTGAAGTCAAACCAGCCTACAGGTGTGTGTCCCCACCAGGCAGGTGTTGAGAGCCTGCAGGTCCCCGTCCTGCTGGAAGCAGTACAGGACGATGTTGTCGGTCATGCTGAAGCTCTCCCTCACGGCCAGGTGGTAGAAGAGGGACGGCTGGCAGAAGGAGTCCCGCATCTCCACCACCGCCACATCTGCGGGGGACAAAACGGGGAGTACGTTTCTATTATAGTTTCTATTTTTATCCTACAAAAAAGAGCTATAAGAATTATAACAAGAATGCATTATTGTCACCCTACAAGTATATTATTTTGTAAATTGAAACTACTGAAGTTTTATGATTTGGTGGCATATAATATTTTCTTGTTAGTGTATAAAGCACAAAATAATACACTACCTTCAAATATTCAAAAGCATTTTGTAAAAAGGAAAAGTTGTTACAATCTCAAGGGAACAGACATTTTTGTTAAACCCAAGCATAGAACTTGTTTAAAGGGTCGGTTTATGGAATATCTAAAAAAGCTAAGTCTGGTCCTCTGGACATTCAAAAAACAAAACAAAGCAAAAAAAATGTAGAAACGTTTCGTCTTTCGTCCGAAAGACTTCCTCAGTCTGAGATGCTGTATTCAGCTCAGTCTTATAAATAGCACCCTCTCACAGTGGATCAACCAGTTGGCTGATGACAGCCGAAACCAGCTGCTCACATGATCAAGGAGGACCATCAGCCTAACGATGGATCGTTAGCACCCTGATGGTTGTTTGCT
>JBBPBX010004408.1:41192-53474 GCA_038048925.1 Garcialebias charrua | reverse complement strand
AGTCTTTTGGACAAAAGACGAAACGTTTCTACAGTTTTTTTTTTTTTTTGCTTTGTTTTTGAATGTCCAGAGGACCAGACTTGGCTTTTTTAGATTTTTCTACTTGGATTGCATGCATCAGGGTGTTTATGGAATAGTTTGGAAAATGAAGTCAAAAAAGCTAAGTCTATGTCTTTATTTAAGAAAATGATTAGAAATTCCTAAAAAGATATATATAAATGTTAAAATACTAAATGTAATATAAATCGGCAAATTGTTATGAGTTATTAATCTTTGTTCATGGATAATCATTGTTTAAACGGATTTTTGTTTAAAGGGGCATACAGTACAGTACGTATATAAGAATTGTACTGTATTCTTCTTCTGCTTCCTTTCATTTTAAATCTTGTTTTTTTCCCCCCATATTCAGTAATTTGTAATAGTCTTTTTTGTGTTTTATATTTAAAACGAATAAAAATAAATAAATAAATAAAGTTTGTGTTTACTGCTCGTCAGCACGCCCGCACTTGCCTGCGCTGTAGAAAGTGTCCAGCACGTCCGTGGTTCCCGCAGAGATCCTCTCGAACGACACGGTTTGTAAACAGGCGTGTGCGTCCGCGCATGCGTCCTTCAGGCACGTCAGGGACAAGTTCTCCTCCGTGTCCTCGCTCGCGATGTACGCCACGGACACGGCTCTGGTGCGACTCCGCGGGGAAATGTTCTGTTTGCTGCTCAGCTCCTCCAGCACCAGCGAGTCCTGCCACAAACTTCCAGCAGACATCCACAGCCGCTCCTTCCTCTTCGGCTCGCGCCAGCTCATGCGCCTGCGCTCCGTCGTGTACATGTTCCCGCTGCGGTCCCGCACAAAGTTTTCAACGCATGACCTCCGTTTGGACTTTAGTCGACACAAATGGGGGCTTTTCGTCGTGAATTCCCAGGTGAGCTAACCGGTGGTGAACCACCCGCCTCCGCTGGCGCTGCTCTGCCCACATTCCCACTCCCAGAACTCTTCCACCGGACCCGCCTTCCACTCGCAATGTTGCCAGATCTCGCGACAGAAACAAGCGACCAGACCAATGAAAACAGGCCCAACTGTCAACCCACCCCATTGTGTAAAACAAAGGCCGTTTTTAAACAGTATAAACATACATTTATTATGGCATTATAAACAGCAAAATTATGCTAAACATTTTGAAGAACATATCCACTCTAAAAAATAAAAATACATTTTGCATATTTATACAAATTAATTCCATTAAGCTTCTGGGACTCATTTACCAGAGAGACCTGAATTTTACATGAAGAGTGATGACAACAATGGACAACGACAACAACAGACAATCATAAAGGATGCGTACAAATTAAAAAAATTAATAAAAATTTAACAGCAAACTCGTAGTAAGCTAAGTCAACAAAAAACTTTCTTTAGTCTCTATCCTGAATCATGCTTTAAGTGTGTGCTCTTTCTCCCATTCTTTATTATATTTTTTCTCATATTTCCCCCACTTTTTGGAGCTCATTTTAGCATGGTCTTGTCACTCTAAACAAAGAATAAAGAACAAAGAATAACAAGCCCAAATAAGCGACTTTACATTCTGAACAAGTCCAAGAAACCGCAGCACGCGACTCACCAAAATTATAAGCGCGTTCAGAAAACGACAAGCCCAAAGTCGCTTATGATAGGGCGGACTTGGCAGCTATGCTCGCAACGTTGCCAGATCTCACGATAGAAACAAGCAACCAGCTCCATGAAAAACAAGCGACCCGCTCTTTGAAAACAAGCCCAACTGGCAACCCACCATATTGTGAAAACAGAGGCAGTTTTTAACCAGTACTGTATAAACATACATTTATTATATGGCAGCATTACATATAAACATCAAAATTATGCTTAACACTTTGAATAACATACTTTTACATTCTAAAATATAAAAATAAATTTTGCATATGTAACATATATGGTGTAGTGGTTAGGGCGTTTGACTTGGGACCCGAAGGACGCGGGTTCGCGTCCCGGCCACTACACATCTTGGGGTGTCTATGAGTGCACACCTATTTCTCCAGCTCCCCGAGCGCCTTCTATGGCTGCTCACTGCACCACCTGGTAGGTGGTTGGGTTAAATGCAGAGACGAATTTCGTCTGTGTATGGGAAACATACGCAGATGACAAGATTAGACAATTATTATTATTAGGAGCCAAGATGGTCTAGTGGCAGGGCTTTTGACTACGGATCCGAAGGTCGCGGGTTCGCGCCCCGGCCACTACCCAGCTTGGGGTGTCTATGAGTGCACACCTATTTCTCCAGCTCCCCGGGCGCTTTCGGGCTGCTCACTGCACCACCTGGTAGGTGGTTGGGTTAAATGCAGAGACGAATTTCGTCTGTGTATGGGAACATACGCAGATGACAGGAATAGACATTATTATTATTATTAATTCAACTGTTATTTATACAAATTACCGTATTTCCATTAAGCCCCTGGGACTCATTTACCAGAGAGACCTGAATTTTAAATGAACAGTGATGACAACAATGGACAACAACAGACAATCATAAAGGATGCGTATGCGTACAAATAAACATTATAAATGAGATAGTGAGTACTGAGAATCTTCACCAGCATTTAATGAGTTTTGCTAAACTTGTCATAAGAATATTTTAATGGTGGTCTTAATGGTTTTAAGAATCTGTTGGAATCCTGGCAAAAACCAATGCAGACATGTTCCTGTTTTTGATTTTCTACATCTACCTTATAATGTTTTGCTACTTTGTTTTAATTTGTTTAAAAAAAAAAACTGTATTTCTCTTATGTGTGTGTGTGTGTCTATATACACACATACGCAACTTGTGTCTTTAAACTAGCTGTGAAGTGACAACATTTGTATAACTTTGACTAAGATGACTAACATGTTATGTTTAGGGTGTTTTACCTTTGCTGTGACCACCAAATTCGTCAAATGTGTTGGGCACTGACACCATTTACAAGATAGAAAATAATGTCCGTATTTGTTGTTGGTGGAAGTAGCCCTGGTTCTGACGTCCATGCCATAGCTGCTATCTCGTATGGATCAACGTTGTTAATCGACGTTAACTTCGCCATGTAATGGTCTCTGGCTTCCACGTTGAGTTTATACGGCTTCTTCTCATTGTTATATTTACTTTCCATTTTGCAGATGTTATCGTTCTTATCACTGTGTTCACCACGGACTTACTCCATTTACCTGAACCGGTATGCGCACATAGTCTGCGCATCCCTCAAACATGGCGACAGGAAGTGCATAAGTCACGTGTCTGCAAAAGACCGATTGTTGATTGTTTAAGGAAATTTTACTGTTGCTGTTATCATTCTTTAGTTTGTAGACAGGTCTCTCTTGTAAATGAGTCCTCGAGGCTCAATGAGATTAACCTGCCTAAATAAAGGTTGAATGAATTTTATTAGTGTTAATGTTAACCCATCAAGAATACATGTACTGTATGCTGGTGAAGATTGTCAGTCATCCAGGACATGAACAATTCAAAAGATGTTCAACAGAAAAACGACTGGACTTTATTTTGTAACAGAAGACAGTTAACAGAAGGAATGTTAACTGTAACAGAAGGTTTATTTGAAGAGCGAAACGTCTCGGACCCGCCTTCCACTCCGCCCGTCCCGGAGGCCGAATTCGTGACGTCACAGCCAGTCTCAGCTACGGAAAGTGATGAGTCGGCATCTCAGACTCAAATAACAAAACGGCTATAAAAACTAAAAAAATATCTGTAATGAATACAATTTAACTTTGTAACTCGCATTTATTTATTTATTTCTGTATTTTATTTTATTTGTTTTTATTATTGTTTACTTCCTTTTTGACATCTTTCTTTGGTATGTTCTGTTCTTCATTGTGTATTTTTTTTTAGACTGTTATAATTGAAGCAAAGTTCTAAATAAAGATTGGGGAAAAAAGTGATGGGTCTGCTTTTTAAAATGTATTTATTTATTTTTATACATTTTTTATTAAAACTGGAGGCAGCACGGTGGCGCAACTGGTAGAGCTGCCGCCTCTCAGTGAGAAGGTTGCCAGTTCAAATCCCGGTCTGGGGGTCTTTCTGGGTGGAGTTTGCATGTTCTCTCCGTGCATGCATGGTGGGTTTTCTCCAGGTACTCCAGTTTCCTCCCACAGACCAAAAACATGCATGTTAGGCTGATTGGTAACTAAATTGTCCCTAGGTGTGAGTGAGAGAGAATGTTGGGCTCTTTTGTCTCCATGTGTCCAGTGATGGACTTGCAACCTGTCCAAGGGGTCCCCCGCCCCTCACACAGTGATCGCTGGACATGGGCACCAGCACCCCCGTGACCCAAAATGGAAAGCGGATAAAAGATAATTGATGGATGGTTAAAACTGTTGCAGCACTTCAGCTTTAATGCCACCATTTCGTTGACAACTTTTAAATATGTCTCTTCTTAAATTGCCTTTTACCTTAAATAACGGTTATTTTTATATCAATGGGCCACGACAAGTATGAAAATCCATTGCTGCCAAAATCCATCCATCTATAAATGATTTTAAAAAAATCTGAAATGCTACTTTATCCTGCTTTTTGAAAAAAATATTAGTCAAATGTGGCAAATCCTGATTTTTAAAATTTGACCAAATTGTGGCACTAAATTGGATCAATATCCCTCACCCTCATTTGCCCCCCCCCCTCTGGGCCCTTGAGCAAGGGCCTTAACCCCCACCATCTGCTCCCAAACAGGTCTCTCTTGAAAAGGAAGCCTCATGACTCAACAAGACTACCGTGTTTTCCGGCCTATAAGTCACAATTTATTTATTTTTACAAATTTTCATGTCCTGCGACTTATAGGGCGAAGCGACATATTTAGGGATTTTTTCCCATATTTTTAGACCAATTTTTGGCTAAGATATGACAGTTTCCATTCATTCTGACGAAAAAAATGGAGCAGTACCACTTTCGCCCGCTAGGTTCAACTGACCATTCCCAGCTCATGTGTCCGACAGCAGCCTCCTCTGCTCGGACTCACTCTGTAGCAGCACGGCCTCCTGAAATCTGGAGGTAGGTCTGAACTAGTGTTTGTTAGCAAAATATCTCATGAACCACATGACAGATTTTGATTAAACTTACAGAAAGTAATCACTGGATGGACATTTACAACAAGTTATCTTTAGGAGATGTTTGAGCGAAAATTCAATTTATTTATCATTTATTTTCACAGCGCGTGACCGTTTGGAAGACCGTCAAAGCGTTGATTTGACAATTACGTGCATTTATTATGAAAAAGTTAAACTCAGAAACACTTTTACTATAATGTCAGCCAACAAATATTTTTTGTTGGTGTTTATCTTGTTAAATTTTAAAGAAATGAAGTGTAAACGCTCGCTGCGTGTGCACGCTTCGCAGCACGCGAAATAGCGAAACTATTTTTTTAAATTCAGCTGATTTGAACATTACCGTACTTGCATTTATTAAGGAAAAGTTCAGCTCAGACACATCTTTGCTATAATTTTCAGCAAACAAATAATTGTTTTTAAGTGTTAATCTGCGTAACATGCGCGACGCGTCAGCGGTGACGCATAATAGATACGACGTATACGGAGGTGTGACACATTTATGGATTTTTCCACTTTATTGGACATAATTGGACTAATGCGACTTATGGGGCGGAGCGACTTAAAGGCCGGAAAATACGGTACCTGTATAAAGGTTACGGTAAATAAAAATAAATAAATATTTAAGGTTTTTGCAAAGTGACCTCTTTGCATTTTATTAGACTTACATAACTGAAGTAGGGGTATAGGGATCAACCCAAATATAGTTTAAAGCCAGGATCTCCTCATGCCTTCAACTACGAAAGAGCTTTTTTTATCTTTTAGATTTGCCATGTCCCGACAACCAAACTTGTTGACAGTTTGTAGACTAGCGTGATGGATATTTGAATTTGTTTCTACTTTCAGTTTCTCGCTTTTGTTCAAGTGATATTCTGCATCAGAGTGGGTGGGTAACATCAAATGTAAACATTAAACAAACATGACAAAACAAATATGTCAGATAATATTTTGGTTCACTCTTGATTGCACAACTTGAGAATTGATGCGCACATGCTAACATGCGCAGCATCCATAGTTACTTCTGTGAACACAGCACGCTGCTGTGACATCACACCTTCTGCACATGCAGGTCTGTTCACAATGGCGTTTGGTGGCAGTCACTTTTTTATTTTAGTGAACAACCGCGCACAAAAAGCTAAACGGAGCATTAAGACCAACAATGGGATTGTATTCTTATAAGAAAGCTGTCAAGTTAAGAAGCAACTACGGTAGTTCATGGTAATCTGTCTACCTCTGGACAAGAGTAAAAAATGGTGATGGAGTATTAAGACCTGCAGTGTGTACGTTACCCAAGTTATTTTGACATAAAATTGCATAATTATATGTTGTCATAATTCTGAGACTGTCTCCTAATTATAAGATGCTAAATAATTTTTAGATAGTGTCAATAGTATTCAAAAAAATATAGATGCCAAGTCATAATAGGAGCCAAGATGGTGTAGTGGCTAAGGCTTTTGACTTGGGACCCGAAGGACGCGGGTTCGCGCCCCGGCCACTACACACCTTGGGGTGTCTATGAGTGCACACCTAATTCTCCAGCTCCCCGAGCGCTGACTACGGCTGCTCGCTGCACCACCTGGTGGTGGTTGGGTTAAAGGCAGAAGACCAATTTCGTCTGTCAAGTATGGGAAACATACACAGATGACAAATGTGACAAATTATTATTATTATTAATTATAATTATGACCTACACCATCTTTTTTCCACTGAGTGGCAGAAATGGGCTTCCATAGGGGGTGCAGGAAAAAAAAAAATTGATTTTTTTAAAAAAGAATCTAGATTCTTAGTCCTGGCGATTCAGAATCGATTCTAAAAGCCCCAAAATCAATATATTTTTTTACATAAAGAAAATAAAACCAGATCTCATAGTATATGAAAGAATACATAAAATGAAAGGTGGCAGAAAGAAGAAATCTTATTTTACTTGCCCCTTTTTTCAAAAACAAAACAAGTTCAAACAATCAATTCAAACAATAATCTATAAGTAAGAGCAAAAAGCTAATCTAATTCTGGTTTTTAAGTTACACAATTTAATGGATTCCTGTATTATTTGCTCCTATTTTTGGTATAAATATCAAACGATGCAAAAAATTTGATACAATAAGGAACCTAAAATTATTGTTTTAAATAAATGTTCCATTTGTTTACATTGTTGTTTATTCTTTTCAGCTGGTCAGTTACAAAACTGAAACTAAATTTCTGACCATTTTAATAGAAAAATTGTTTCTGAATCGAAAAATCGATTTTGAATCGAATCGTGACACCAAAAATCGGAATCTAATCGATTCTCCAGACACTGAGAGATTCACACCCCTAGCTTCCATACAGGTGTTGCTTTGATTTCTGAATATTGGTTTAAATGTTTTCTAATTCATAACCTTGTTTCCATATTTATCAGAACACCTGTGAAAATCATACTATGTACCTTTAAAAACTTTATTTCAAAATAGCTGTTAAAATATGTGATTTTTCTGTTTTTTATTTAAAATTTTATGCTTCGAACAATTTCCATAGTATTAAATGCTTGTTTGGAGGTTAGCGACATCATCGCTGGTTCGAATCCTGGCTGGGGGCCTCCCTGGATGGAGCCTACATGTTCTCTCTGTGGGTTTTCTCCAGTCTCCTCCCACAGATCAAAAACGTGCATGTTAGGCTGATTGGAAATTGTCCCTAGGTGAGTGAGTGAATGTTTGTTTGTCTCGTTTGTCTCCATGCGTCTCTGTGATGGACTGGAGACCTGTCCAGGGTGTACCTTGTCTTCCGTACAGTGAACACCAGATATGGGCACCAGTGACCCCTGCAACCCCAACAGGAAGCAGGTAAAGATGATAGATGTATCGATGTTTGGGGGTTAATGTGATTCAAACTGAGTTTTTGTAAAAATAAAATAAAAGTGCTTACAGCTGAACTAGGTGATCGCTTTTGTAAATTCTTTCAATTTAGTCGCCGTTTCTTTCAGAAGAACTTCATTTTTCTCTTTCAACCTCTTTCGGTGTCTGTGATTCCATCATTCTCCCTCTGTTTACATCCAGAGATCAATATTTGTCACGAGCACCTCATCAACGTTTGCATATAAACAAAAGACTTGTAATTGTTATCAACCAAACATGATTCAGCTGATTTCACTCATCAGCACTTTGAGATTTTCATTAATGAAAAGTGCGTTATAAATTGAATTCATTATTATTATTATTATTATTAAAACAAGCTACGGTATGTTGTCGACTTTTGGGAGTGAATGTAGTGGTCATTTTGAAAGCTGCAGACCAAGGCCTGCTGAACACTCCTAGTTCCCCTAATTTCCCCAAGACCAAATGAGCCCATTCAGAAAAACACGCTACATGTATTTGTATTAAGTTGTTTCCTCTTTTTGAATCCCTTTAAAAACATCAGATGCATTTTATTTTTTATGTACTTATTTGGTCTTTTCAAATATATATTTTTAGCAAATGTTTTCAAATAAATCCTAAAGTTTAAAAAAATCATGGTGACAAAAAAAAATAGAAACAAAAAATGAAACTGTCAAAATTGTAGCATTTATTTTGTATTTTACAGTACAAAAATTAACTTTGAATATGACTGCATCTGATCTGACCCAAAAAAAAGAGGCAAGTTCCTGAATACATGCTGTAGTGACACAAAGACACACAGACAGCATCAATTTTCTATTTGCACTACAAAAAGAAAAAATAAATCATAATCTGGATGACTTCAATGTTTATTCTGTCAATAATGTTTAAACATAGGGTTGATATCCCAATGTCCCCTGACAACACATGAGATCAGTAAGATCAGTCATGCATCACAGAAACCTGAGAGGTCTACCTTGAGACAGGTGTGGCAGATTTAAGCAGTTACACAATGTACAAAACAAACCAACGAGAGTCTGTTATTTTATTTCCCACGATCACCGCTTCAGTTCAAGGCTTTATTTCTCATCAACACATTAACATCGTTGTGGATCTAACCCGGTCTGAATGAACGTGGGTTAGAGTTCGTAGGAATAATTTACTCATCAACCCCTTCGTCTTCCTCCTCCTCCTCCTCCTCCGGTTTCGTGTCCACCTCGCTCGTGTCTGAGAACTCGTGCAGCAGGACGTACTCACGGCTGCTGAAGCCAAACTTGAGAACATCTTTCTCTTTGAGCTCATAGTAACGCTGGGGCTCGATCCGCTGGTTGTTCAGGTAGGTGCCATTGCCAGAACCGAGGTCAATGATGTAAGGCCGAACCCTGCGGCCAGTGGTGCCGTCTGCTTTTGTATACTCCACCAGTCTGAAGACAGACAGAATGGGGAATCTTTACTAATTTTGTTACATGGCAACAAAAAAAAAGTTAGATTACAACATAAAGGGATGGTTAGCATTGGGTAGAAAAATATTAACTCAAGTTTACAATACAGTACAGTAGTCCCTCGTGTATCCCAGGGGTTACATTCAGTTCTGGCTCTGACTGGACCAAGGTCCATCCACTGAGCGCCAAAATCACTATGAATACTGTAAGGGCCGAAATTTTTCAGATCAAATCAAAAATATCCCTCCAGCAGAAAGCAACTTTGCCTTCTGGGTAATGTAGTCCTTTAGACTGGTGATGCAGTGTAGGCTTAGTGTAGGCTTATTGGAGAGAAAACTACAAAAATGGCGGAATTTTTTTTGTTGGGTCGTATACAATCTTACAGTACAGGTAGTTCTCGACTTCTGGCAGTCTCGACTTACGGCGATTCGACTTTACGAATGTGTCCCATTCAAAAGCATTGCTTCTAGTTACGCCGTTTATGCGCCTTTAAATTTACAGGAGGGGAGAGAGCACTCGGTGGAGGGAGGGGGAGTAGCTTCAGTGGAAATTTACTACAGACCGCATGGTTTGGGGCAGACCGGAGCAGACAGAGCAGAGGAGGTTAGGAGCTGTGGACCGAGTGAAGCAGCTGGAAGCTGCAGAACTCGGAGGAGCGAGAGCTAACATGCTAACAGACATTGCTGTAAACGCTGTGGACTGCGTGAAGCAGCTGGAAGCTGCAGAACTCTGAGGTACAACGAGCTAACACGCTAACAGATGGAGACCAGCATACCAGTAGGTAATTAACTCTTTTTTCTTCATTATGGCTCCTAAATGTATGTGGTTTTTGATAATTATGTAATGTGTTAGGATAGGCCAAGTGCTTGGTAAAATAAAGTACTGTACATATGAGGTGCCGTTTGGATGTATTTTCCGACTTACGGCGATTTCCGACATGCGAACGGCCGTAGGAACGGAACTCGTTCGTAAGTCGGGGACTCCCTGTACTGTACTTTGTAAAATGGCAAAAGAGCAAGTCCACAAAGGTCGAACCGCGAAGTAGCGAGGGACTACTGTACTTCTAAAACACAGCATATTGTAGACACCCGCATCACCTACCTGTACTGGAATACTGCATGCTGCTTGGAGCACGATGGGTGGTCGATAGGGATATCAGCTATTTTTCTCTGTCGTCCCATTAAATAGGCACTCTGTCTGTGAACGTACATGACAGGAAGGGGTTCATCATTTTTAAAAGGGTACAATCTCCACCTGCGCTTTGGGATGCGAGCCTCTGGCGGCTCGTTGTACTTGATCACCACCCCTCGGAACGTGTTGGTATCTTCCGTGAGCGCCCCTGACAGTTCAAAGTTGGGCTTCTCTTTCTCTGCATCAGGACCTCTTGGGTCACTGCTCTCTCCTTCAGACCGTCCAAAATTTTGTTCCTCGTTTTCCTCTTGCCGCTGACGATTTTCCCTGCGTCTCTCGTTGTGTTGCTGTCGTTCAGCGTGTTGAGAGGCAAATAGGTTTTGTTCACGATGCCGTTCTTCACCGCGATCTCTGTCATGTGACCGGTCTGTTTCCCACCTGCTCCGTCGCTCATCTGGCTGCTCGTTCCTCCGCCTCCGCTCATCACGTCTAGCCCTGTGCTCATCCCGTTCCTGACAATTGGAAAACCAAACGAAAACATGACTGAAAGTTGAGACAGGTTAGTTATACTGCAATTTTACATTCTAATCACCTGCTTTATTCTGACATCACTGCTACGATGAGGACTGTGATTTTTTCTGTTTTTTGGAGATCTGCTGCTCCGTCTAACAGGAGAGGTCTCTCTTCTGCCTGGTGAGTGGTCCCTCGACCTGACTGGTGACCTACATGAAGAGCAAAAGAGACTCTTAAGCAATTATAAACAAGAAATAAATATTTGAATTAGAATACAACTACAGGTAGTCCTCGACTTTCGACGTTTCGGGGTTATGACACGCATCGCCATTAAAAAAATAAATATATTTTTTAGAAAAAATTCATTTTGAAGCCGATTTACGCAGTTTCCGGTTTTGCTAGCTGCGGAGGCTACAACTGCCTGTACTCTCTAAAAAAGCTAAGTCTGGTCCTCTGGACATTCAAAAAACAAAACAAAACTTGTTGGAGCTGGACAGGCAGCAACTGTGGAAAAGTAGCTGTTTTATGGACAGCGGTTTTACAACGTAAACGAATGCAGAATCAGGAGGAGGGAGGAACTGAGGAAATGGCTTCACCAGCAGTCCAGAGTAGAAATTTTTATTTTTTTCACTTCATTATGGCTCTGAAATGTATGTGTTTTTTGATAATTATGTAGGGTACTGTGTTAGGATAGGCTAAGTGCTTGGTAAAATACAGTACTGTACGTATAAGGTGCAGTTTGGACGTATGTTTCGAGTTACGTCGAAATTCGAGTTACGACGTAGCGTAGGAACGGATCGCCGTCGTAACTCGAGGACTACCTGTACTGTGGAATTTAAAGAAGGGCTGAAGAAATAAACAGACTTCTCTAAAAATCACAAAATAGACTTTCTGCACTGAAAACTCTTCGTGAAAAGTTAAATTACACTTAGCACTTGATAATGGCTGCAGGGCTGTCTGCTGTCACAGATTTTATTCATAACCTTTATGGACAGAATTTCTCGGTGCACCTGCCACAAGTGTTGAAGCATCTTGGGGTTTTGTTCACAAGTGAGAGAAAAAGCATGAGATCGACAGATGGGTTATTCAATACGCCAGTTCAATGTGGTGAGGAGAGAGCTGAGCTGCAAGGAGAAACTCACTGTTTACTGGTCAGGGTAGGAACACAAACTTTTGGTAGTGACTGAAAGAACGAGACTGAAGATACAAGTGGTCAAAAAGAGTTTGCTCCTCAGGTTAGCAAGATTTTCTTAGAGATAGGATG
>JBBPBX010004408.1:18425-29432 GCA_038048925.1 Garcialebias charrua | reverse complement strand
GAGAAAGAAGAGAAAGAAGAAAAGAGAAAGAGGAAAAAAAGAGGCTGAAATCAATTAGCGGGTCGTTAGCTGCCCTTGGATAGTCACAGATAATTAAAGTGGGGGGGAGGAGGGGGGGGTCTGAGGAGGTGCAGGGTTAATCTGGACTGAGAGGAGGAGGAGGAGATGCAAATGAGATGAAGGTGCAGGAGAAATGGACCAGAACCACAGGAAGACGGTCCATGGGCTGAAACGTGACGCTCCAGCAGCGCTGCGTGGATACTGAAGAGAAGTGGGCGGAGTCAAGGACTGCAGGTCCACCAGAACCCAGAACATCTGGATCAGACCAGGACTGCAGGTCCAACAGAACCCAGAACATCTGGATCAGACCAGGACTGCAGGTCCACCAGAACCCAGAACATCTGGATCAGACCAGGACTGCAGGTCCAACAGAACCCAGAACATCTGGATCAGACCAGGAAGACAAACCCCTTCAGAGTAAAGTGACAGAACCAACCAATCCACTTGTGTTCTAGTTTTAAAGATGTACAGACACACAGGTCCTGGTTCCTTTGGTTAGACTCCATGTCGGACTGGACCCAGACTCAAGATGAACCTGGACCTCTTCCAGACCTGGACCTCATTCAGACCTGGACACAGACAACATCTGGGGGAGTTCTGCAGCTGGTGACCAGGGAAACCATTGACATTTCTACAAGATTAGCTGGATGCAGATGAGTGCACGTGGCTGGATGCAGATGAGTGAACGTGGCTGGATGCAGATGAGTGCACGTGGCTGACACTATGGGGGGTGGGGTCAGTGCAATTCCAGGGTCTCTCCCGACCCCCCAGGAGAAAGAGAACCTGACAAACCAAGAGGATCTGGGCCGAGAACACAGGAAGGAGAGATTTGAAGGAGAACATCCAGTTAAGAGTTGAAAACTGTTCAAATCTGCTTCAGTTTAACATTAAATTATCTTTACGGGTTTAAGATGATGTCTTATTTCTTTTTTTTAATGATTAAAAAAGATGAATAAAGTCCATGAAGATCCCTGAGGTGTCTCGTGTGGCAGCATCTTGATCATGGAGGTCCAGACATCTCTCTCCACAGCCTCTTCCAGTTCTTCTGGGAGGGTTCCAAGGAGTTCCCAGGACAACCAGAGACACAGTCTCTCCAACATGTCCTGGGTCTCCTCCCAGTTGGACATGCCCCAAGCACCATACCATCCTGACCAGAAGAACCACCTCACCTGGCTCCTCTGGATGTGGAGGAGCAGTGGCTCTCCTCTGAGTCTCTCCTGATTACTGAACTTCTCAGCTTGTCTCTGAGGGAGAGTCCAGCTACTTGAACTCTTCCACTTGAGGCAGAACCTCACCCTCACCTCATTAAAGTATTTTGTGGTTTTAATCCTTACAGAACCAAAGTATTCCTCTGGTTTCAGTGTGGACCGTCCATCCTGGACCTGGTTTCAATGTGGATCTGGTTTCAATGTGGACCGTCTATCCTGGACGTGGTTTCAGTGTGGACCGTCCATCCTGGACCTGGTTTCAGTGTGGACCTGGTTTCAATGTGGACCGTCCATCCTGGACCTGGAGTGGTTCTAGTCGTCTGGTTTCAGTGTGGACCTGGTTTCAGTGTGGACCGTCCATCCTGGACCTGGTTTCAGTGTGGACCGTCCATCCTGGACCTGGTTTCAGTGTGGACCGTCCATCCTGGACCTGGAGTCCTGAAGACTGAAGACAGCCGGATGAACCCTGGCGTAAAACCTGAAGAGTTCTTTTCTTTGTCTTGAAGGATTTTAATGTTTACCAGCCGGCCTTGTCTTGCTGTGAACCCATTCAGTCCAAACACATTACAGAGGACAACTCCACATCCAGTCTCCCCACCCCCACCCCCCACTCTTCTTTTATTATATGAGCAATTTACTGACTGAGCCAATTAGCCGGGGGTGGGGGGGTAGATTTACAGAAAGGATTCATTTCTGCTCCAGGAGTTGAGTCTCAGTGAGCAGGACTGTAGACGGTGGGCAGACTTTGTGTGTGCAGTTATTTATTTCTTCATTATTAGAAGAAAGGAGGGGAGGGGGCCGCAGACGCTGAGGTTAATCTGATGACTCAGGCATAAAGAATGTGCATTTAGTTTGTGCTTTTACTCCACATTAGCATAACCTCGCCGCAATGACAAACGATGAATGGGCTACTGATTGGCTCGTGTCGACCGGCTTAATGTCAGTGGTAAATTGGAGTCCTTGTTAGGCGACTCAAGGGGGGTTGGGGATACTGCGGCAGCGGGGCAGTCATGTACAAAATAATGTCTATTAGGACTAATTTAATCAAGGCCTCCTTTTACAGATGAATTAGAATGTAAGGGCCAATTATTTCTCAGCGCTCGCACGGGCGCTCGCTATGCCGTTCAACTTGGAGGCTGAGGGACCAACGTCAAGGCCCAGAGGTCAGCGTCAGGCAGTGAAGGCCGAAGGACTGGCATCAAGAGCCAAGGGGCTGGCGTCAGACGTCGGCATCAGACAACCAGGGCTGAGGGACTGGCATCAAGAGCCAAGGGGCTGGCGTCAGACGTCGGCATCAGACAACAGGGGCTGGGGGACTGGCATTAAGGGCCAAGGGGCTGGCGTCAGAGACCCAAAGGCCAGCATGGGCTGAGGGACTGGCGTCAAAGGCCCAGAGGTCAGCGACAGGCATCAAGGCCCAAGGGATCCAGAGGCCAGTGTCAATCAGTGATGGTTGCGGGACTGTCTTCAGAAGTCAAGGGACCAGCGTCAGAGGAACCATGGACTAAAGGACCAAGACAGAAGTTTCAAAACCTTCTGAGGTTTTGAAGCCAGCAGCTGTCCACATGGACAAGTTGAATGTCTTCTGGAAAAAGTTTGATGGTCAGATGAGAAAAAGACTGAGCTGTTTGATCATAAAGACAAGAAGGAAGTTTGGAGTCAAGGTGTGGCTCTCAGACACAACTGTACGTGCTGTCAGGCATGGGAGAGGTAGCATCATCATGTGGGTCAGGTATGGGGGAGGTAACATCATGCTGTGGTACAAAGTAAGGATGAATACCTCTAACTTCTTTAAATTCACCTCATATCAACAGCTGGACGTTGAGACTTGGACACAGTTGAGTCCAACAGGAACATAATCCCAATCCAGAACTGGTTTCTAATCATTTTGTGTTAAAAACATTTTTGATATGAAACAGAAGATAAAATAATTTCTGCTGTTATTAATGCCCCTCAACTGCACGAACTGTAAATATGAAACGTATGATCGGGGTAGTGGAGGGGTCGTTGTGGCTCGGCTGAAGACCTGTAATCCTGAGGTTGCAGGTTTGAGTCCAAGTAGTTTCAGAATGGACATCTGGTGTAAAACAACTTCTGACTCTACTGCGAGTTTGCTCCTCTGCACAATGGACCCCCCCCCCACAGAACCAGGTTAGTGTTTTTCATCTGTGTGTTTGTATCCAGCCTGGTCCAGCTCATTTCAGTTTATTTTGATGAGCATTTCAGTCAGGATTCAACTCCCCCCTTGCAACCTCCACTGTTTCCTCTGACCCTGGGGGGCAATTATGAAGTGACGTGGGGCCCTGGTGGCCCCATCTGGTCCCCAGAGCCCAATCCTGATGCTGTGTTAGGGCAGCAGCAGCACCTGTACCCCAGTCCAGATTAAAAGACCCAAGTCTAATTTTAAATCTGTTAGCTCTGGCTCTTTCAGGGGAAAGCGGGGTGGGGGTAGAACAAGACGGATCTGATCCCATAAAGGGTCTGTATCCTGCTGCCGCTCCGGGCCCCCAGAGCCGCAGACCTACTGCTGAATTATTACAGGCCAAGCATTCGTCATGTGGGGCGGTGCAGTTAAACGGTGAAGGAGAGGCGGATCCATCGCCTGCGCCGCCATCCTTCAGCCAAATTCTGTTCTGCTCATTTTTCTGCTGTCGGATGGAGGACACCTGCCTGCTGATGCCCCCACACCACAGGTAAAGTGAGGGTCCTAAACTCCCATTGTCTAAACTGAGGGTACACCTCCACACCCCAGTCAACAAAAATCATTGACGAAATGAGTGCTCTACCATGACAAGTTGTCTGGGAAACACAGCCCTTCTTCATCTAAACGAAGACGTTTAGATGGTGGTTATGAAGCCTCCAAGGGAAGTCCTGAGGCAGGGTGCCACAAGCCAGGAGCTGCTGTCGTTAGGTGGTGTGGGACTGAGGGACCACTGACCCCTCTGTGCAGTGCTATCGTTAGGTGGTGAGGGACCACTGTCCCCTCTGTGCAGTGCTATCGTTAGGTGGTGAGGGACCACTGTCCCCTCTGTGCAGTGCTATCGTTAGGTGGTGTGGGACCACTGTCCCCTCTGTGCAGTGCTATCGTTAGGTGGTGAGGGACCACTGTCCCCTCTGTGCAGTGCTATCGTTAGGTGGTGTGAGGGACCACTGTCCCCTCTGTGCAGTGCTATCGTTAGGTGGTGAGGGACCACTGTCCCCTCTGTGCAGTGCTATCGTTAGGTGGTGAGGGACCACTGTCCCCTCTGTGCAGTGCTATCGTTAGGTGGTGAGGGACCACTGTCCCCTCTGTGCAGTGCTATCGTTAGGTGGTGAGGGACCACTGTCCCCTCTGTGCAGTGCTATCGTTAGGTGGTGAGGGACCACTGTCCCCTCTGTGCAGTGCTATCGTTAGGTGGTGAGGGACCACTGTCCCCTCTGTGCAGTGCTATCGTTAGGTGGTGAGGGACCACTGTCCCCTCTGTGCAGTGCTATCAATAGGTGGTGGGATGAGGGACCACTGTCCCCTCTGTGCAGTGCTATCGTTAGGTGGTGTGGGACAACTGTCCCCTCTGTGCAGTGCTATCGTTAGGTGGTGATGAGGGACCACTGTCCCCTCTGTACAGTGCTATCGTTAGGTGGTGAGGGACCACTGTCCCCTCTGTGCAGTGCTATCGTTAGGTGGTGAGGGACCACTGTCCCCTCTGTACAGTGCTATCGTTAGGTAGTGAGGGACCACTGTCCCCTCTGTACAGTGCTATCGTTAGGTGGTGAGGGACCACTGTCCCCTCTGTACAGTGCTATCGTTAGGTAGTGAGGGACCACTGTCCCCTCTGTACAGTGCTATCGTTAGGTAGTGAGGGACCACTGTCCCCTCTGTACAGTGCTATCGTTAGGTAGTGAGGGACCACTGTCCCCTCTGTACAGTGCTATCGTTAGGTGGTGAGGGACCACTGTCCCCTCTGTACAGTGCTATCGTTAGGTGGTGAGGGACCACTGTCCCCTCTGTACAGTGCTATCGTTAGGTAGTGAGGGACCACTGTCCCCTCTGTACAGTGCTATCGTTAGGTGGTGAGGGACCACTGTCCCCTCTGTACAGTGCTATCGTTAGGTGGTGAGGGACTGAGGGACCACTGTCCCCTCTGTACAGTGCTATCGTTGGGTGGTGTGGGACTGAGAGACCACTGTCCCCTCTGTACAGTGCTATCGTTAGGTGGTGAGGGACCATTGTCCCCTCTGTACAGTGCTATCGTTAGGTAGTGAGGGACCATTGTCCCCTCTGTACAGTGCTATCGTTAGGTGGTGAGGGACCACTGTCCCCTCTGTACAGTGCTATCGTTAGGTGGTGAGGGACCACTGTCCCCTCTGTACAGTGCTATCGTTTGGTAGTGAGGGACCACTGTCCCCTCTGTACAGTGCTATCGTTAGGTAGTGAGGGACCACTGTCCCCTCTGTACAGTGCTATCGTTAGGTAGTGAGGGACCACTGTCCCCTCTGTGCAGTGCTATCGTTGGGTGGTGAGGGACCATTGTCCCCTCTGTACAGTGCTATCGTTAGGTAGTGAGGGACCACTGTCCCCTCTGTGCAGTGCTATCGTTGGGTGGTGTGGGACTGAGAGACCACTGTCCCCTCTGTACAGTGGTATCGTTAGGTGGTGAGGGACCATTGTCCCCTCTGTACAGTGCTATCGTTAGGTAGTGAGGGACCATTGTCCCCTCTGTACAGTGCTATCGTTAGGTGGTGAGGGACCACTGTCCCCTCTGTACAGTGCTATCGTTAGGTGGTGAGGGACTGAGGGACCACTGTCCCCTCTGTACAGTGCTATCGTTGGGTGGTGTGGGACTGAGAGACCACTGTCCCCTCTGTACAGTGCTATCGTTAGGTGGTGAGGGACCATTGTCCCCTCTGTACAGTGCTATCGTTAGGTAGTGAGGGACCATTGTCCCCTCTGTACAGTGCTATCGTTAGGTAGTGAGGGACCACTGTCCCCTCTGTACAGTGCTATCGTTAGGTGGTGAGGGACCACTGTCCCCTCTGTACAGTGCTATCGTTAGGTGGTGAGGGACCACTGTCCCCTCTGTACAGTGCTATCGTTTGGTAGTGAGGGACCACTGTCCCCTCTGTACAGTGCTATCGTTAGGTAGTGAGGGACCACTGTCCCCTCTGTACAGTGCTATCGTTAGGTAGTGAGGGACCACTGTCCCCTCTGTGCAGTGCTATCGTTGGGTGGTGAGGGACCATTGTCCCCTCTGTACAGTGCTATCGTTAGGTAGTGAGGGACCACTGTCCCCTCTGTGCAGTGCTATCGTTGGGTGGTGTGGGACTGAGAGACCACTGTCCCCTCTGTACAGTGGTATCGTTAGGTGGTGAGGGACCATTGTCCCCTCTGTGCAGTGCTATCGTTGGGTGGTGTGGGACTGAGAGACCACTGTCCCCTCTGTACAGTGCTATCGTTTGGTAGTGAGGGACCACTGTCCCCTCTGTACAGTGCTATCGTTAGGTAGTGAGGGACCACTGTCCCCTCTGTGCAGTGCTATCGTTGGGTGGTGTGGGACTGAGAGACCACTGTCCCCTCTGTACAGTGGTATCGTTAGGTGGTGAGGGACCACTGTCCCCTCTGTGCAGTGCTATCGTTGGGTGGTGTGGGACTGAGAGACCACTGTCCCCTCTGTACAGTGCTATCGTTAGGTGGTGAGGGACCATTGTCCCCTCTGTACAGTGCTATCGTTAGGTGGTGAGGGACCACTGTCCCCTCTGTGCAGTGCTATCGTTAGGTAGTGAGGGACCACTGTCCCCTCTGTACAGTGGTATCGTTAGGTGGTGAGGGACCACTGTCCCCTCTGTGCAGTGCTATCGTTGGGTGGTGTGGGACTGAGAGACCACTGTCCCCTCTGTACAGTGCTATCGTTAGGTGGTGAGGGACCATTGTCCCCTCTGTACAGTGCTATCGTTAGGTAGTGAGGGACCACTGTCCCCTCTGTGCAGTGCTATCGTTGGGTGGTGTGGGACTGAGAGACCACTGTCCCCTCTGTACAGTGGTATCGTTAGGTGGTGAGGGACCATTGTCCCCTCTGTGCAGTGCTATCGTTGGGTGGTGTGGGACTGAGAGACCACTGTCCCCTCTGTACAGTGCTATCGTTTGGTAGTGAGGGACCACTGTCCCCTCTGTACAGTGCTATCGTTAGGTAGTGAGGGACCACTGTCCCCTCTGTGCAGTGCTATCGTTGGGTGGTGTGGGACTGAGAGACCACTGTCCCCTCTGTACAGTGGTATCGTTAGGTGGTGAGGGACCACTGTCCCCTCTGTGCAGTGCTATCGTTGGGTGGTGTGGGACTGAGAGACCACTGTCCCCTCTGTACAGTGCTATCGTTAGGTAGTGAGGGACCATTGTCCCCTCTGTACAGTGCTATCGTTAGGTAGTGAGGGACCATTGTCCCCTCTGTACAGTGCTATCGTTAGGTGGTGAGGGACCACTGTCCCCTCTGTACAGTGCTATCGTTAGGTAGTGAGGGACCACTGTCCCCTCTGTACAGTGCTATCGTTAGGTAGTGAGGGACCACTGTCCCCTCTGTACAGTGCTATCGTTAGGTAGTGAGGGACCACTGTCCCCTCTGTACAGTGCTATCGTTAGGTAGTGAGGGACCACTGTCCCCTCTGTACAGTGCTATCGTTAGGTAGTGAGGGACCACTGTCCCCTCTGTACAGTGCTATCGTTAGGTAGTGAGGGACCACTGTCCCCTCTGTACAGTGCTATCGTTAGGTAGTGAGGGACCACTGTCCCCTCTGTACAGTGCTATCGTTAGGTAGTGAGGGACCACTGTCCCCTCTGTACAGTGCTATCGTTAGGTAGTGAGGGACCACTGTCCCCTCTGTGCAGTGCTATCGTTGGGTGGTGTGGGACTGAGAGACCACTGTCCCCTCTGTACAGTGCTATCGTTAGGTAGTGAGGGACCACTGTCCCCTCTGTACAGTGCTATCGTTAGGTAGTGAGGGACCACTGTCCCCTCTGTGCAGTGCTATCGTTGGGTGGTGTGGGACTGAGAGACCACTGTCCCCTCTGTACAGTGGTATCGTTAGGTGGTGAGGGACCACTGTCCCCTCTGTGCAGTGCTATCGTTGGGTGGTGTGGGACTGAGAGACCACTGTCCCCTCTGTACAGTGGTATCGTTAGGTGGTGAGGGACCACTGTCCCCTCTGTGCAGTGCTATCGTTGGGTGGTGTGGGACTGAGAGACCACTGTCCCCTCTGTACAGTGCTATCGTTAGGTGGTGAGGGACCATTGTCCCCTCTGTACAGTGCTATCGTTAGGTGGTGAGGGACCACTGTCCCCTCTGTGCAGTGCTATCGTTAGGTAGTGAGGGACCACTGTCCCCTCTGTACAGTGCTATCGTTAGGTGGTGAGGGACCACTGTCCCCTCTGTACAGTGCTATCGTTAGGTGGTAGGTGAGGGACCACTGTCCCCTCTGTGCAGTGCTATCGTTGGGTGGTGTGGGACTGAGAGACCACTGTCCCCTCTGTACAGTGCTATCGTTAGGTGGTGAGGGACCATTGTCCCCTCTGTACAGTGCTATCGTTAGGTAGTGAGGGACCACTGTCCCCTCTGTGCAGTGCTATCGTTGGGTGGTGTGGGACTGAGAGACCACTGTCCCCTCTGTACAGTGGTATCGTTAGGTGGTGAGGGACCATTGTCCCCTCTGTGCAGTGCTATCGTTGGGTGGTGTGGGACTGAGAGACCACTGTCCCCTCTGTACAGTGCTATCGTTTGGTAGTGAGGGACCACTGTCCCCTCTGTACAGTGCTATCGTTAGGTAGTGAGGGACCACTGTCCCCTCTGTGCAGTGCTATCGTTGGGTGGTGTGGGACTGAGAGACCACTGTCCCCTCTGTACAGTGGTATCGTTAGGTGGTGAGGGACCACTGTCCCCTCTGTGCAGTGCTATCGTTGGGTGGTGTGGGACTGAGAGACCACTGTCCCCTCTGTACAGTGCTATCGTTAGGTAGTGAGGGACCATTGTCCCCTCTGTACAGTGCTATCGTTAGGTAGTGAGGGACCATTGTCCCCTCTGTACAGTGCTATCGTTGGGTGGTGTGGGACTGAGGGACCACTGTCCCCTCTGTACAGTGCTATCGTTAGGTAGTGAGGGACCATTGTCCCCTCTGTACAGTGCTATCGTTAGGTGGTGAGGGACCACTGTCCCCTCTGTACAGTGCTATCGTTAGGTGGTGAGGGACTGAGGGACCACTGTCCCCTCTGTACAGTGCTATCGTTAGGTAGTGAGGGACCATTGTCCCCTCTGTACAGTGCTATCGTTAGGTAGTGAGGGACCACTGTCCCCTCTGTGCAGTGCTATCGTTGGGTGGTGTGGGACTGAGAGACCACTGTCCCCTCTGTACAGTGGTATCGTTAGGTGGTGAGGGACCATTGTCCCCTCTGTGCAGTGCTATCGTTGGGTGGTGTGGGACTGAGAGACCACTGTCCCCTCTGTACAGTGCTATCGTTAGGTAGTGAGGGACCACTGTCCCCTCTGTACAGTGCTATCGTTGGGTGGTGTGGGACTGAGAGACCACTGTCCCCTCTGTACAGTGCTATCGTTAGGTGGTGAGGGACCATTGTCCCCTCTGTACAGTGCTATCGTTAGGTAGTGAGGGACCATTGTCCCCTCTGTACAGTGCTATCGTTAGGTAGTGAGGGACCATTGTCCCCTCTGTACAGTGCCATCGTTAGGTGGTGAGGGACCATTGTCCCCTCTGTACAGTGCCATCGTTAGGTGGTGTGGGACTGAGGTAGTGAGGGACCACTGTCCCCTCTGTGCAGTGCTATTGTTAGGTAGTGAGGGACCACTGTCCCCTCTGTGCAGTGCTATTGTTAGGTAGTGAGGGACCATTGTCCCCTCTGTACAGTGCTATCGTTAGGTAGTGAGGGACCATTGTCCCCTCTGTACAGTGCTATCGTTAGGTAGTGAGGGACCATTGTCCCCTCTGTACAGTGCTGCTATCGTTAGGTAGTGAGGGACCATTGTCCCCTCTGTACAGTGCCATCGTTAGGTGGTGTGGGACTGAGGTAGTGAGGGACCACTGTCCCCTCTGTACAGTGCTATTGTTAGGTAGTGAGGGACCATTGTCCCCTCTGTACAGTGCCATCGTTAGGTGGTGTGGGACTGAGGTAGTGAGGGACCACTGTCCCCTCTGTGCAGTGCTATTGTTAGGTAGTGAGGGACCACTGTCCCCTCTGTGCAGTGCTATCGTTAGGTGGTGTGGGACTTAGGGACCACTGTCCCCTCTGTGCAGGAGGCGGGGTTAGCGGCTCTGTCACTTCCTGTTGGCTCAGACTCAACACGAAAAGAGAACCGGTTCAGGCCCAGGGTGCTGGTGTGGACGTGCAGCTCTAATTAAAACAATGAGCTGCTGCTCTGAGAGCTGCAGCTGGGGGGCTGCGGTGGACACCCCCCCCCCTGCACCTCCAGGCACCTCACAGTGGGCAGAGGGCCTAAACTTAGCAGGCCTCTGAGCAGTGGCACCAGCTTAGGCGCAGCGACGGGTGAGCACGCCAGCTGAGGTGATGACGACCAACCGCGGGCAGCCATGGGTTAATGGGAACGTTTAGAGGACTTCAGAGTCTTTTAGTGGTTTGGACCCCCCAGACCCCCCCGGCTCTGCAGAACTGGCACCGCTGGTGTTCGTCACAGCTCCAACACCGTCAAACATCAACAAGTATCTGTGTTTGTGTCTGACTCTGACTCCCAGCAACAAACTGATGTTA
>JBBPBX010004407.1:54438-70884 GCA_038048925.1 Garcialebias charrua | reverse complement strand
GTCTGACAACAAGAGCAAGATAATTATCATTTTCACAGAACAGCTGCATAATTATCACAGAACAGCTGCATAATTACCTTCAACATTTGATTTCCCTACATATGGCAGGTTTACAACGCCAACATGAACCACTGTGGACATAATTGTTAGGCAGATTTTATTCTCCAGATCAGATTTTATTCTCCAGAGTAAAATGTTCTCATACTTGAATGGTTTCCAAGTACAAAAAAGTGTTTGATTCTTTTATTATTATATCCTTATGCAAATTTCCTGGTCAGCTAGCTTGACAATAACCATTCCGAACTTGTGCATTTACTTTTTTCTGTAGTTTTCACAATGATCACAAATGACCATTAAAGCTTCAGTATGTAACATTTTTTATAAACATATTTCTTCACTCTGCCACATCTCCTGACAGACTGATGTTAGCCAGGTAATCTCTGAAAAAAAAAAAAATTGTCCCCTTGCTTCTCCAGGTGGTAAATAAGCATTTCTAAAAAGAAAAAGTGACCCGCCATTTTCCAGCCAATAAAAACAGAGTTTGTAACCAGCCAATAAAAACAGAGCTTGAATTTGAATCAGCCAATAAAAACAGAGCTTGAATTTGAATTTCAGCAGAGCCAGGGGGAGCAGAGCCATATATGGCTCTGAGGGGGAGGGATCAGAATGCTTTGCCTGTTGAAAATACTTCTAAGTTTTGCACTCTACAGAAAGTTACACATAGCACCTTTAAAAAACATTTAATTACCAAGTTTACTGCACAGTCTTCTTTACAAAAAAATTCCACAGCCTCCAACAAACACCATCATCATTCATGTGAAGTTCACCTCACAAAGGTGAGCTCTTACTTTTGTCATTTTATTTTTATTGTTAAATGTTCTGCTTATTTTTTTCAGTGGAACAATATCTGCAGTCAGATATGAGGAGAATCGCCACCACATGGGAAGAATTAGAACAATTTCTCACAATAACAAGTTGTTGTTTTTCTTACATGTCTCTTTGAAAATGGTCTCCAATGAGGGAAGTGGGACAATGGTGTGTCTCTCGCTCAGCCTTCCTCGCCACACTCAGTCTGTCGGTTATATACTGCAGCTGCCGTGCCAAGAAGTGATGGAGAATGTGAAGTTGTTTGTAGTTTCACAGTAAAATGTGGAGAGGCTGGAGGAGAGAGCTTTTCCAATCTCTTGAGGAAGTGTAGACTGTGCTGAGCTTGCTTGCTCATCCTTGGCTTGTCACAGTCCAGGAGAGATCTTCAGTAATGCTGACTCTTTCCACAGGTGAACCCATTACTGATTGTACAGCTGGGAATGTTCAGCCCTTGTTAAAGTTCACTATCGGCTAGTGTTCGTTTTCTGTAATGTATAGATGTGATTATTAGGGATGCACCGATCCACATTTTCTTGCTTCCGATCCAATCCCGATACTTAAATCTGGGTATCGGCCGATACCGATCCAGTTCCGATACCATCATTATCATTGATTTTATATGAGGCTGTAATTCATTCAACCTTTATTTATACAGGCTAGCCTCGTTGAGCCACAGGGACTCATTTACAAGAGAGACCTGTCTCACTCACACCCAGGGTCAATTTAGAGTTACCAGTCAATCTAACATGCATGTTTTTGGACTGTGGGAGGAAACCGGAGCACCCGGAGAAAACCCACGCATGCACGGAGAGAACATGCAAACTCCACCCAGAAAGGCCCCCGGACCGGGATTTGAACCGGTGACCTGCTCGCTGAGAGGCAGCAGCTCTACCAGTTGTGTCACCGTGCTGCCCAATAATCTCCTCTCAAGTACAATGTGTACACATATATGCATGCAAGTCCAAAAAGGCAACTTGAGGTAAGTTTTATTAAAGTTGGATAAGTTTCAAAGTTATGATTAAATTCTGCTAACTCAAAACGTGTTTTATTTTATTCCTAGCTTTAAAGTGGATATTAAAGTGATTAATTTAAAGGTATTGTGACATGATGTTGGAAATTTGCATATTTGTCACAACACATACTGTATATCTTATATCATTCAGCTTTGTTCGTTTTTGCAAAATAAATTATAAATATATTAAAATTTCATTACAAGTGTCAAGACTGACTTTTTGAGTTCCACTAATAAACCGAACACTGGAAAAGTTTTAACAATTTTATTGAGAAACAGGAAGCTGGAATGAGTCTTGATCGTCACCGGTAACTTGAGTTCTGCACAAGAGATTATGATATTAGTGACAGGACTTGAACAGGTAGATGTTTTTATCTTTAATAAAAACACTAACCTTTTTAGGCTGTTTTTGATCGGAAGGGAATTCCTTGATGACGTGAGCCGGTGGTGACGTAGTCCAGTTTTACTTCCTTGTTTACGTTGGTGCTTCGTGCGGACTTTCACACGAAGGGGGTTTTCCTTGGTTCGAAGCGAGGTCATACACAGGTTGGCAGAGAGGCGAATAATGTTGAAAGAGGCAGGCTTATCTCGTGGTCGTGAAAGGCAGTCTTGGGTTCGTTTCCGTGAGGCAGATGGCTGAACAGATCCGACAAGGGGAGAGGCAGGAGGGCGAAGTCCAGTAGCGTGTGCAGGAGTCAAAACCAGTGAAGCAAAGTCCGAAACAGTACCAATAGGGGCTGAGGTGAGAGACGTGAGACCAAAAAACCAAAACAGAGTCGTAGCAAGCAAGACAGGACAAGACATGGGCGCTGGATAACTAGGCAAAACCGTTCATAAATCTGGCAAGCAGTGGTGGGCTTCCGACCGTTGGAGAGCGCTAATGCGCTAATCCGCTTATAGCGTAGCTAAATAATCCGTTAGCTTTACAGCGGATTAACTAACTTTTATAATTCATACGCGGATTTGCGCTATTTTTATTTAAAATGCAGTACCGCTAATAACTAATTATCTATCAGTAAAACCGAAAAAACTTATTTAGAGGCCCGGACGACTGCTAACAGACCATATCCTGTCAGCGCCGGATGTGGTCCGTGACAAAAAAGCATCCCCTCAGTCTCTTTACTAGAGCGAGCGCTCTCAGTTAGCAGCCAGTGTGTTACTCTGCAGCCTTATTGCTTGTTTTCGAAGAGTCAGACGAAGAGTTTTTAACATGGAGGGTGAACTTATGGATGTTTCTCAGCGGCCTACGCGACGCGTCTGGATTTTTAAAAGTATTTCTCCACTGCCCTCTTCAAAATGGCGGCCGCGACGGCCACAGAAGATGAGGACTTTCCATGAAAACACGGTAAAAACAATTATTTCTTTGCTGAGAAAAAATATATTTCTTATCTGACTTTATAGCACAAGGTTTTTCTGAGCTTAACCGGTTCAAATGGTCAAATCTGCTGGATTAAAAAAATTATTTCGCCATTTGTCCTCTTCAAAATGGCGGCCGCCATTTTGAAGAGGGCAACTGGCGAAATAATTTTTTTTGATCATTTGAACCGGTTAAGCTCAGAAAAGGTTTTTCTGAGCTTAACCGGTTCAAATGGTCAAATCTGCTGGATAAAAAAAATTATTTCGCCAGTTGCCCTCTTCGAAATGGCGGTTAGCGTGTTAGCATTAGCGTCCGCTAGCATTGGTAATACATAAGTGCTTTTGAAATTGTGGACCTAAATAAATCAATAAGTGCTTTAGAAATAGCGGAACAAATTTTTGGATTAGCGCTGCCCAGCACTGCTGGCAAGGAATGACTGTGGACGTGGAGCTTAAATACAGGAACAAACAGGTGAGTGCAATGATCGTTAATGAGGCACTGGGCATGAGGGCGGAGGGAACAGTGATGTGATTGCTGTGAACATGACAACATGACATGATAAACTAAGAATATAACAATAACTTATGGCAGACAGAACGTGGATCATGACAACAAGTTATGGTAATTTTTTGCTGTGACACGCCCCTAGAAATCTGCGCATTTCCGCAAACGTAATCAATTACGTGCAAACGGGAAGGCACCCGCTCTAGCTGCTCCAACGCGCATGTAAATAATAATGGCGGAGCATATGTTGAATCAGACGAGTGCAGCATTTCTAGAGTTGATCTAAGCGATTTGTCTTCAGTTTTGGAAGTTCTGGTTCTGGTGATGAACAAGAGCCAGCAGGTTTTAATTTAGGTATTCAACCGTATTTATATGAACCTTACCGTTCAGGAAGTGAGTCTGAACCGACACTGCAGAGGAGGAGAGACAGCTGCAGAGGAGGGAGGATTTTAGGCAGGAAAAGTCATGGAACCCGATCTATCTCGTTTACAGAGCACTGATTGGTAATTTTTTTAATTAATGTATCTAATAATTATTCAACATTAATTATAGTTTAAAAATATGAGTACCTTTGAAGTATCTGTACTTTTTTAACGTTTATTTTAACATGAAAAACATTCTTATTTCCACAGATGTAATGTGCATGTGTAAATACACTGAATGTTCACTATATCTTGAGAGTATATTTATGAATTATCACTTCAAAAATGAATTTTCACTGAAATTATGTCTGAATTACATCAGTGCATTTAATGATTACTGCTTACTTACTTACTTACAGCCTAGTTTTATCATAAAAATATTTTGAATTCAATGAAAACACAAAACAATTGTATTGTTTTATAAATATTTCTCCATTGTAAATAAAGCAAAGATCTGATATAATCACAAAATTATATAAATATATGCTGGTGGAGATTCTCAGTCGTCCAGGACATCCTAAAATCAAAAAAAGTGTTCAATACAGAAACAACTGGACTTTATTTGTTACAGAAAATGTCTCACCCTCTATCCAATTGAATTGAGAAAGCCCTATGGATAGAGAGCGAAACGTTTTCTGTTACAAATAAAGTCCAGTTGTTTTTGTTTTGAACACCTTTTTTATCATATAAATATATATTTATAATTTACATATAAAAATAAATATGATGTAATTTATTGGTTTTTATTGAAAAAAGTTTAAACACATATATCACATTATTTTTAAGATGTTAAACAAATGGTACATTGACAATTTACACATTTTACAAAATTTAATGACACCAAAAAATTCTCTGTTTGACATTTGGTTTTTTTCTAATTTACATTTATTAAAAACAAAAACAAAAATCAGAAATGTATGAATCTGTACAAAATCAACTAAAACATCTTTATTTTACAGAGTTCTACAGAGTTCCACTTCGATCATGTGTTGTGACTAGGATCCACAACACTTTTCCAGCAGCAGGAGTGTACACTGGCTTCAAGTGCCCCATGTTGAATGATTTCTGGTATCTGGAACGTCTCTCTGGAACTGCTGTGTAAATATCTGGATGCTGAGTGGAGATGGCACGTGAACTTCATCTCCAGGCTGGTCATCTGATTCACCTGCGCAGAGAGCAATTACCTCCTTCCTAACAGCTTCCACATAGCCTGTCAAAGGAAAACAACAAACAAACAAACAAAAAACATTATTTTTCAAAATACCTTTGTTCTTTGTGCCCTTTCTTAAACAAACTTGTACTCTGACAGATCTTGAATTTTACCTTGTTTGTGTGGTTTGAGAATTCTAAGAAAACAGAAATAAAAATTATATATTTCAGAATCACGATTTACATTTTTTTTTTTTTACTATTTAGCAAGTTTTAATTGCAATTTGAACAACAGTTGAACAACTGGGAGATAAAGTTAGAGAGGCCAGACTGAGATGGTTTGGACATGTCCAGAGGAGGGACAGTGGGTATATTGGTAGAAGGATGTTAGAAATGCAGCTGCCAGGAAAAAGACAAAGAGGGAGACCAAAGAGGAGATACAGCAAACCCCCTACTCACGTACGAGTTTGGGACTCAAGAACTGTTTGCAGCTCGATTCTGCCGTAGCTAGGGGGTGAAAATAGCGTCCCGTTCGTAGGTCCTTATTCCGTTCGTAGGCCGCGGAAATACCGCTAACGAGCGCCGCGCACACATTTAAGCATGTACAGTAGTGTACTGTAATGTTAAACATTGCTATTCACATTTACAGAATAAATAAAAATATAATTTCTTACTTTGAGATGGTCAAAGCCGACATCTTAGGTTGCCATGCGTTGATTGTTGTCGGGCCGAGCAGCGCGGCGGCCGGCGAGCTAACCACGGCAGCTGCTCAAGGCCTGTGTTAGCTTCTGCTAGCCAGGCCATGAGCTGGTGTTGGAGCGGCGGTGCGGCGCGATCGGCGATCAATCTGCAGCTGCTGCTCCAGCCTGAGACGTCCACAGAGCTCACAGAGCGATTCCAGCTAGTAATTAATCCATATGATGCGATCCTGGTCACCAGTCTTCAAAGGCCGGCTCCCGGCAGCTAACCTAAAATGGCGTCCGGTGTTCTACATTAATTTGTGACCGGAGACCCCCGTGACTGAACCTAAAATGGCGTCCGGTGTTCTACATTAATTTGTGACCGTGTAAACTGAAGACCTACTTCTTGCTGCCCAAGATTGCGCAATCATGACAAAAATGATCAGAAATGATCATTTTTATCATAATTATTATTTATAAAGCCTTTAAAACAACCACAGCTGCAACAAAGTGATGTACACATGAAATTAAGAACATTTAAACACACACACAAAAAAAAAATTTATTTTTTTTTTTTTTATTATACAGTAATTTCATATTTTTATTAAATATGATACGTTCGTAGGTCCGGGCCGCCGTAGGTCGATGGAGTCGTAGGTAGGGGGTCACCTGTATATGGATGCAGTTAGAGAGGACATGAAGGTAGTTTGAGTGAGGAGGACAGAGCATGCAGAGGACAGAGGTGGAGGAGGATGACTCGCTGTGGCGACCCCTGAAAAGGGAAAAGCCGAAAGAAGAAGAAGTTTTGGTTTACCTATATCTTGCCATGAAACATGCAGCACAGCTCTCCCAGATCTCAGCCGCTCATCACCAGGTGCACGGTGCTCCCGCTCTCTGGCGGGCAGGAGGCGGCAAATGCAACAGGGGTTGTCGAGTTTGGCGTGCTGGGGGCCCAGGCATCCCTCGCAGATTTGGTGCAAGTCGAAGCTTCGGATGAGGGCGACCTGGCATGCTGGACATGTTCTGGCCATCTTCGTTTTTTTAGAGTAGGTCTTCAGTCGAAGGCTGGATGACAAAGGGAGGCGATTGGGAGATCCTTCATGAATTGATTAGATCCCATGATTTAATTTGCATTTATGAAATGAGTAAATAAGAAAATTAACAGTGCTTTTCATAAGGTTGAGTCTGACAACAAATAATTTTATGAGTTTGTTTCGTCAAAATAAAGTAACTTTTGTCAATATAAGCAGTAGAAGTTTTAATCTTGCTCTAATCATTTTATTTTATGCTCTATCAATGGAAAACTTTTTAATACACAATGCAGCTTTGAAAAAACGTGCTGAAGGTTCATGTGGGTTTATTTATCATTCATCCTAGCAGATTTATCATTTTAAGACAGTCAATCATCCAAAACTCTCATTAATAAACCCTCACGGAATAAAAAAACGTACTGATGTTACTTGATCGCGCAGACATCATTTAAAAATAAATGACAAGCTACGTGGGTGTACTACTGATGTCAGCTAGTTTGATAGCAGCAAACAAACACAACTTATTCTTAGTACTTGAATGAATTAAAGCAATCGAAGGGTTATTATTAATCAAATACAGTTATTGGACACTCGATCAATGGAAAAGTGATTTAGACACGGTTTATTTCATAAACAGTTGCTAAGTGGGGTTAGCTTCGTGATGTGGATCTTTGTTGTTGTGCTAACGCTAAGCTAACAGCAAGGCCCGGTCGCGTTTAAGATTTATCTTTTTAAGACAGTAAATCATCCAAAACTCTCATTAATAAAACCTCCATGAATAAAAAAAATTACAGATGTTACCTGATCGGCAGTAAGATGGTCGCTGCAGACATACGATTCTTTAGTAGGACACCGTCGGCCCCTCGTTCTCTGTACTTCCATTTTAGGCGAAGTTTCTCATCTTTTGGGAATTTGTGAATGCTCACTTGTTCACTGCTGATATTAGAACACCCAAATGTGCTACAACGTGACGGCATTTTTCAAGTTACACAAAAAAAAGAGGTGATCTTTCAGAAAAATAATCTGTATGGCAAGCAGTTAACACACCAGACAAACGGGCAAGGCTCTGCCTTCTCCCTGTTTGCACGTCACTGATGACGTTTTGCGGAAATGCGCAGATTTTTGGGGGCGTGTCCCAGTGAAAAAACTACCATAACTTGGAATGAAATTTTAATTAATTTATAATTTATTTTGCAAAAACGAACAGAGCTGAATGATATATATGTTGTAAGAAATGTGCAAATTTCCAACATCATGTCACAATCCCTTTAAGTGATTGTTTGTTTAAAGTTATTTTATATATTCTGGGGCGGCAGTGGCGTAGTGGTAATGGCAGTCGTCCCCCGATCGGAAGGTTGGAGGTTCGAATCCCGGTTCCCCACACCATGTGTTGTTGTGTCCCTGGGCAAGACACTTAACCCCGAGTTGCTCCCGCGAGGACTGGCCTTGCATGGCAGTCGCCGCTACTGGTTTATGAATGTGTGTATGAATGGGTGGATGGTTGGTATTGTAAAGCGCTTTGGGGCTCCTCACAGAGACTAATGGATCAGAGTGGGCTGCAGGAGTCATTTCCCAACATAGATGTTCTGTGCAGCAAAGATGTTGGATGAACGCAGACTGATCACTGATGAAAATGTCTCACCAGCATCACAGACATGAAAAGAGTTACAAAGTCATAATTAGCAGCAGTTGTGAATCAGTTATAATAAATAAATAATACATAATATAAATGACAGTTTTAACAATTCATTTTATGACTATTCATGTTCCTCAGGGGGGAAATCAACCACCTTATTTAACTGCTTGGTTAACTGCTGATGTGGCGTGGATCATTGATCATAACTCTGGTCTTACTCGGCCTATCAACACGACTTCAAAACTGTTTTGTAGTTTAAAGTCTGTACTTTAGATATAAATTAAAACAGAGCCTCTGAGAGGTTGTGTCTTCCCTGCTAGAGTGACTGAAATTGGTCATGATGGGATAATCACGAAGGGGTAAAGGACATGACCCACCATGTTTTCAAATTGCATCCCCATTAATATTTAGTAGTTAATTAAATAATAAAACAGGAGCGTTATTCATATTGTAGAGAAATAACGCTAAACGTGTTTTTTCATGTTTTTTAGCAGTTTTTAGCAACAGCTCCGGGAAAATCTGCCCCTCTCCATATATGGGCATTGACGTCACTGAAGTATCCGCTTTGAATGCATGCGGAGTTATAACAAGCATGCATCAACGTAGCTTCATTATTGTAGCAGTGTTATATCTTATTAAAAAGTTCTAAAAAATAAATAAAAACAGCGCGCTGGTCCAGCTGTACCCACAACTGCACCAGGAAATATTTAGAGATCGCGCATCCACGTAGGACACTAGCTTAATTCGCTCGCTCGTGACAAATTCATTAATTTCCTCATGAAACCGGCTCAGCTTTTTATTCTCTCCCCGTGACCTGTCAATCAATTCAGTGACAGGTCGGGGGTAGAGAATAAAAAGGCGAGCCGACAGCTTTAACCGCAGCGGTGTTATATCTTATTAAAAAGTTCTAAAAAATAAATAAAAACAGAGCGCTGGTCCTGAACCCACAACTGCACCAGGAAATATTTAGAGATTGCGCATCCACGTAGGACACTAGTTTAATTCGCTCGCTCGCGACAAATTCATTAATTTCCTCATGAAGCCGGCTCGGCTTTTTATTCTCTCCCCGTGACCTGTCAATCAATTCAGTGACAGGTCGGGGGTAGAGAATAAAAAGGCGAGCCGACAGCTTTAACCGCAGCGGTGTTATATCTTATTAAAAAGTTCTAAAAAATAAATAAAAACAGAGCGCTGGTCCTGAACCCACAACTGCACCAGAAAATATTTAGAGATCGTGCATCCACGTAGGACACTAGTTTAATTCGCTCGCTCGCGACAAATTCATTAATTTCCTCATGAAGCTGGTTCGGCTTTTTATTAGCCCCTTTCATAAATCAAACCCACGCTATTCCAGAACAGACCAGTCCGGCTTTAATCCTCCTCCGGTCATTCATAAGACAACAGGTGAATGCGGGTAGGTCCCGCTCAAATAAAACTTGTTCAGAAATTAAGCCGCAGCGCGGCTACAAAAGAGGCATGGAGCTGAGCTGAACTGGACCGCGACGTCAGACGTGTACAAGTTGTCGTGTCATTTTTAATATTTCCTCAGTAATAAATGTACAGCTGGCTGCACGTCAGTGCGCTTGCACAGACAGCAGCACTGCTCAGAGAGAGGGAAAAAAAGCTAAACTAACTTTTACAAGTAGTCGTGTTGTGTCATTTTTAATATTTCCTCAGTGATAAATGTACAGCTGGCTCATAACCCTCTCACTCTCATAAGCCTCCATCGCAAACTCACTCCTGCCTTCTGAGTGGAGCCTGTATTGATGTCACTCCGGACTTCGGCAATCTTCGGCCGGGTTTCCGGATGTTTCCGGGACTCCGTTGTTTTTTTACACTCACCTGGCCCAAATGCAAAAATGAAAATAGACATTATATTCTACTACAGTAATTGTCCAATATGGTGAATTGTTACTGTCACGGTGGGTGTTGTCCTTTAAAGTTAGGTTTAGTAATAAGAATCAACTGAATTGAAGTCGATTTGTTATCTTCCCAAGAATACTGTAGTTGTCCTAATTTGTCCAGCATGTTGGGGAAAGCATAACAAGGAAAACGGCATTTCCCAAAGGAGTGCATATGTTTGGGCTTGCCCCATCGAAAATTATCATAATCCTAAATGCCAATTCATTAATTACTTTTCTAAGAGACTCGTTAAAATGCATCTAGTGGTTCACGTGATATTTTGTGGTCATACAAAAACGTTCTCAGACATACACTCAAACATGCATTTACATGATCACTCTTCTTTAAAGCAGTGGGCAATGAATACTTTTTTTTTTTTGAGCAAGAGGCTTTTTTATAAACCTATTTAAAATCACTTTACTATGTGTTGTGGTTAAAAAGTGGACATTTTGGTGATATTTAGGCAGAAAAGTTTTTAATGATGTATGGTAAAAATCGTTGCCAACCACATTATAACTGTCTGGATGGTCAGTTTAATCCAACTGATAACAGCTTGCACAAGGCCTAATGAGTGTAAATGTTGGGAGGAATACTCACTGGCTCCACTAGAGTGGCTATGAATTAGTTCTGGTTTTACAATCTACCAGTTGTGGAGCAGTGAATTGCAACAATTACGCTGTTTATTAATTACACTGTAATATATATATATATATATATATATATATATACATACATTTTTGGATTTACTCAGTTCTGGATGACTGAGAATCTTACCTTCTACGTATTTACAGTTATTTTGCGTTACATATTTTAAACATGGTGTGTTGCTTTGCTCCCAGCAGATGTATACATGGAATAGCAAGCAGCACTAGATGATGTAATATTCATCACCACAACATAAACGTTCATTTTTGAAGAAGCACACGTCAGGTTGAGAGTAAATATGAATATGAACTAAGCCTGGAACTGGAAGGATGGGAGGAAGACCGACTGTGGAAGAGCATCATTACGTTGCAAGATCGTCACATAGCAAGTAGTGGTTTGTTTATTGGTTTAGATTTGTAATAACGTATTAAAAATGCAGGACTTGACTTTAAAACATAGTGAACAATAGTAGTTATAAATGAACTGGTAGTATGTGAGGTCTTTGATGGAGACAGTATCAACAATTGACTTTAATAAGGACCAGAAAGGACTGTATGCAAGATGAAATCATCAGAGCTGAACACAGGTTTAGTAATATTGTATTGTATAAACTCGTTGACAAAAAAAGTAACTACCCCAAATAGTTGGAATTAAATAAAACTGCATGTGTTGTGAAACTCTCATCAAAGAAATTAGAGTTGTCAGTATGAGCACAGTGCTGGTCCCATGTCAGTAAGACATGGTACCCCATGGGTCTGGATGCAAACAGTGGTTTGATTCAGAATGGGATCATACTGTTTTGTTGCATCATTATCTCTGTTTCATTTACTGTTTCAGTCTGTGATTTAATTTATTTTAGTAGTTACATTGGTTGCACAGGAGATGGCAATGTAGTGCCAGAAATGTAGGTGTGGTTACCTGGCCTTCAGGTAGTACGCTTTAATTAGTACCAGCAGCTGTTTGCCTTTGTTTGCCTCAGTTTGCTGCTCAGTGTTTGGCAACCATAGAGATGCTTTTGGTATGTATTTTCTTTCAATTATCATTTGTAAATTAACAGGAGAAATGTAAATTTATGCTGTCTGGTTTTACATATTTCTCTTTAAACAAGATGGTGTGTATCCCTTCTCTACGGCCTCCCCAACAAGTCTCTCCACAAGTTACAGATGGTCCAGAACTCAGCTGCCCGTGTCATCACTCAAACCTCCTACTATAACCACATCACTCCTGTCCTGCAGCAGCTCCACTGGCTCCCGGTTAAATCACGCATCATCTTCAAAATTCTACTCCTCACGTTCAAATCTATCCACAACCTTGCCCCTCCTTATCTATCTGACCTCCTACAAATCTCCATCCCATCACGCTCTCTCAGGTCCTCCTCTTCACTACAACTCCATGTACCCTCTGCCCGCCTCTCCACCATGGGGAGCAGGGCCTTCACCTGCTCTGCCCCTCACCTCTGGAACGCTCTACCGCCAGACCTTCGAAACACCACCTCCCTTTCTCTGTTCAAGACTGCCCTGAAAACCCATCTCTTTAGACTAGCTTATCATTAACTTTACTAAATGTATTTTTATTATCTTGCATTTTATATCCTTTATGTATTTTATATTTCGATTTGTCGCTGATAATGTTTACACTGTATTGATTTGTTAAGTGTCCTTGGGTGTCCTGAAAGGCGCTTTTAAATAAAATGATTATTATTATTATTATTATTTTGCTGCATTTTGAAATATAGAGGTAAAGCTTCAATTCTATTTAATAATTTTCTATTAAGGGTTTACATTTGTTGATTGGAAAAGTAATTTATGTAAATGTGTTTTATTATTCAAGGTTTTCAACCTATTACTCAAGGAGCATCAGAGAAATAAAAGAAAAGACTAAATGAGTGGAGTTGTCCTCTGTTGGTGCCAAAGCCTTTTTCGAGTTCAGGCAAAATAAATAACTCGACACAGCTGTTATATTCTCATGTGTGGCAAGCTGGCCTACAACTGTTGATACTGGTCCTCGTGGCTGAAAGATCGGCGCTGGGTCAAATTTGATGTCTGAATTGTTCTCACGTTTGTTTGAATGGGGAAAGAATAGGGGACCTGACTGGTCACAAAAAACCTGAAAAGGATTCAGGCAGTTCATATATCTGTGTGTCTTGTGTGGATGGGTCTCCTCCTTCAATCACCACCTTATTGTGGTGGAGGACTTTGTCTCTCCAGCGTTTCCTGAGTCTTCCCCAGGGCTTCCTCACAGTTGGACATGCCTGAGGAGAGCACCCTTACCAGATGCTCAAACCACCTCACCTGGCTCCTCTTAACTCTGAGTCTCTCCCGGATAACTGAACTTCTCACCCTGTCTCTAAGGGAGAGTCCATCTACCCTGCAGAGGAAACTCATTTCAACTGTATCTGCAATATCATTGTTTCAGTCACTACCCAGAGTTCATGACCACAGGTGAGGACAGGAACTCTCAACCATAGATTTTATTTATTTATGTATTTATTTAGTTTTTGTGCCTGCTGTTGGTAGAGCTGCTGCCTCTCAGCATGAAGGTCGCTGGATCAAATCCTGACTGGAGACCATTCTGGGTGGAGTTTGCGTGTTCTGTCCGTGCATGCGTGGGTTTTCTCCGGGTACTCCGGTTTCCTCCCACAGACCAAAATCATGTATGTTAGACTGATTGGTCACTCTAAATTGTCACTAGGTGAGAGAGAGTGAATGGTTGTTTGTTTCTATGTGGCCCTGTGATGGACTTGCGACCCGTCCAGGGTGTACCCCGCCCCGCACACTGTGATTGCTGGATATGGGCACATGTGACCCAGCGATCGATCAACTGATGGAGCCACAAAGGTTTTGATTCCATTGAGGATAAATAATGACTTGAGCAAAACGATGAAAAGAACGGAGTTACACCCACCTTAAAAACAGCACAGTTTTGGGTTTTATCATCTTAACTTTGACTGATGTAACTTCTGTCTCCACCATCTTTGGTGTTGGGCAACACATAAAAAAAGAAAATTTAAAAAAACTGTACCGGTACTTCAATGTCTCACAGGCTAATGCCATTAAAAGCACTGCGCCAACCTGGCAACAATCTCCAGTGAAGCAACTCTGGCATTCTACACATTTGTCCTCGTGGGGTGCACTGCAAGCACCCACACACTTCAGTGACTAATTACTCCCTTGGAAATGTCGCCGTCACTCCTCTGATTACGACACCAATTGTGCGTGGCGTGACCCAGATTGGCCGGTGGTTTTTCTGAAGCTGCTCGGTGAAATGAGTCGAGGATGACAGTGTTGATGAATCATTTTGTTGTCTGTTGTTGATGTTCTTAGTCATGGTGTTTAGTAGTAGGTCGTTTTAGATATCATAATCAAGCCTCATCCACTCTGAGTTTTCACCATTGTCTTTGGGCCCGTTCGTTTAACGCTGTCATGGGCTTTTAACGAGGGACGTGCTGTAGAGAGGCAATGTGGTTTTAATAGGCACACTATGGCCCATTGGGAAGGGGAAAACATTGTATTTGTTCTTGCAGAGCATGTAATTTAAGTTTGTAGGGCAGGGATGTGGTCACATGGAGATCACGAAGCCGGAGCATGTGGTACCTGGCTATTAGCCTTCCACTGAAATGAGAAAAGATGAGAGAGGAAACGAGCAACTTCTGGCAGTGAAGGTGGCATTGGTGTGTTCAGGGTTTAGCTAACAGCTATTTCCTGTCTCCCTAGCTCTATCTATCTTTCGTTTCATTGTCCCGCTGTTCATCATTGGCCGTTAAAGCTCAGTACCTCAGGCAGCGCAATTATTGGTACGGTAAAGATGAAAGGTCACAATTGTTAGCCGAGGAGCAGGAAGTGATAGAAGGAGGGAGTGGGATATTTTAACTCAGAGTGGCTTTAAGTGGCAGAGCAATGAAGAGGAAGAAAAAATACAGTAATGACTGTCAAAAGACTAACTTACTGACCACATAAGGCCCTTTTTTTAAGAACCGTTTTATTGTTGCTCAAAACGTTGAAAAATGCATAAAAAAGGCCATTCATTATTGGATCCGTCTGATTTCAATTACAGAGTTCAGTAATTAGTGGAGTGGGTTTGTTTTAGTTAAAAAATCTCAATAATGTAACATCAACCTCCACAGAGGCTACTGTAGGTCGGCCCATCAGATGGCATGACAGAAAATGTCTGCCGCTGCTCCAGCAGGAAGCTCTTAGCTGATTTGTGGAAGAGTAATATCTGGTATTGTGATGCAAAGTAGAGTAATTACAGCTAATGGGGTCGTTTGCTTTTTTGGCCACGAGTGTGGGACTCAGTGGTGTTAATGACTGAAATCTCTTTTTGTAATGATTACTGCGCCCAGGATTTAGAAAAAAAAGTGTTCATGATGATTGTCCAAACTGATGTTTAAAGTTCAACACCGAAGTGCTTAACACTAAAAGCACCTTAGGGTCATTTTCTTTCCATACAAGCACATTTATCCCAGTGAAATTTGATCAAAATGGACATCCCATGTCACACATTTAAGATTTTTTCTGAACATGTCTCTTATACATATTTATATTTGTTGAATGGCTGATACAACAAAAACAAAAAGACAATTTATACCTAGAACTTCAGATAAACTGTAGTCTCTTTTTGTACGTCTAATTATGCTACAAGCACCCTGCGGATGTTGGATGTTGTCTATCATGGTGCACTAAGATTCATAACTGGTTGTGATTATCGTACCCACCACTGCACCCTGTATTCACTGGTTAACTGGACATCATTAACCTCACGCAGACTCTTCCACTGGTACATTTTCATCTTTAAATCACTTCTTGGTCTGCTGCCCTCATACATCTCCTCCTACATGTCTTTGTGAGTGCAGCTACAGCGTGCGCTCTCAGGACATGATTACCTGCAGTGTTCCGTCAGTGAGGACTGAACTTGGAAAAAGGGCCTTCTCCTACTCTGCTCCTGCTTCATGGAATATCTTACAAAAAGATCTGAAGCTCTCGGCCCTGACTTCTCTAAATGATTTTCAGAATCTGTTGGAATCCTGGCAAAAACCAATGCAGATTTGTTCCTGTTTTTGATTTTGTACATCTACCTTATAATGTTTGCTAGTTTTTGCTACTTTTTCTTTTTCTTTTGTCTATTGTTTAATGTACTTGTACCATTGCTGTTCATCATTCTTTAGTTTGTAGCAGGTCGCTTTCGTAAATGAGCCCTCGAAGCTCAATAAGATTTACCTGACTAAATAAAGGTTGAATGAAT
>JBBPBX010004407.1:27317-43482 GCA_038048925.1 Garcialebias charrua | reverse complement strand
ACAAGGTCACAAGTGATAGAGTGGAACCTGATCAGTCCAAAGTGCAAGCAATATTAAACATGCCTGCACCCACAGGCAAAAAAAAGGTGTCTTAAGAGACATGGACATGGGGATGATCAACTTCCTGGGTAAGTTCATACCTAATCTTTCCTTAAAGACAGCATGTCTCAGAGAGCTGTTACAACACAAAAGAGTGTTTGAGTGTACAGCCAGACATGAAAAGGAATGAAAAATGTTAAAGGATACTGTAGCTAAAGAGACAATACTCACCTTCTTTGATACATCAAAACCAACAAAAATTTCCAACAGATACATCAAAAGATGGACTGGGTGCTGTGTTACTCCAAATGAATGAAGATAAATGGCAACAGGTAGCATATGCATCCAGATCAATGACTGAAACTGAACAGTGCTACACTCAAATTGAAAAAGAAACATTGGGCCTAGTGTATGGTTGTGGAAAATTTCACAGCTATGTGTATGGACTACCAACGTTTACTGCTGAAACTGATCACAAACCGCTGATATCAATCAGAAAAAATAATTTAAATGATGTCACCAAGAATCCAGCGCATGATGATGTTTTTGCAACGTTATGACTTTGATCTAATTTACTAGCCAGGAAAGTACATTGTGTTGGCAGATGCACTATCACGAGCACCAGCACCAAGCAGTGACAAGCTGGGCATCTCTGTATCTGAGGATGCAGAAACACACGTAAACATGGTGACTGCCACACTCCCTGCATCAGATGTAATGGTGCAGACAATTGTACAGGAAACAGCAAAAGATCCTCTGCTACAAAAAGTGTCCCACCAAATTCAAAATGGTTGGTCCAAAGGGGTCTGCGCAGGATTTTACCCTGTTCGTGAAGATTTGTGTTTGACCAATGGACTAGCCTGGTTAAAACCACACCCTGTCCTTCACTTCGCTTCAGACTAGGGTCTGGACTTTCTCCATAGAGAAACGATTTCTCCTGGAGATTTTTGAATGGACCAATCAGAGAACAGAAGGCGGAGTTTTGTTAGTTTAGCCTGGCGAGGTCCAGGCTATCAGATAAATAGCTCAGAAACCACTCGGTGGATATTTTTTATGCTACCAGTGTGTAATTATATGGCTCTAATTTACTGACTGTTGGCCTGGATGAAACATTTGAGATAAAATTCGATTTTTTATCATTTATTTTCGTAGCGCACCCGAGGCTGTTTGGAAAATGTCAAACCGAAACTATTTAAATCCAGCAGATTTGACCATTTCGTGAATTGATTTAGGAACTGTTAAGCTCAGGAACACTTCTGATATAACGTCAGCTAAGAAATATATTTTTTATCAGCAGAGAAATAATAGTTTTTTACCTTGTTTTATTGAAAATTCCTTCGTGGCGGCAGCCATTTTGAATGACGACGTCAGTCGACATCGTTCAAAACTCCGCCTTCTGCTCTCTGATTGCTCAGGAACACTTCTGATATAACGTCAGCTAAGAAATATATTTTTCTCAGCAGAGAAATAATAGTTTTTTACCTTGTTTTATTGAAAATTCCTTCGTGGCGGCAGCCATTTTGAATGACGACGTCAGTCGACGTCGTTCAAAACTCCGCCTTCTGTTCTCTGATTGGTCCGAACAAAAATCTACCGGAGAAATCCTTGTGGATGGGGGAAGTCCCAGACTGTGCAGTGAAGGGAAATGAGAATTGAGCGGAGCTGTGCAGGAAGGCGAGGGCCAGGCTACCAATGGACTGCTGCTGAGACAGAACAGGATTGTCATTCCTCAGTCCATGCGAAAGGACATGCTTCAGCGTATCCATGAGGGACATCTTGGTGTAGAGAAATGTAAACGCAGAGCAAGGGAAGCTGTTTACTGGCTGGACATCAACAAGGATATTGAAGAAATTATACAAAAATGTGAAACATGCCTCAAACATCACTACAAGCAAACAAAAGAGCCAATGATGATAGCAGAGCTACCCACTACACCTTGGCAAAAGGTAGGCACTGATCTATTCCATCTGGACGTTCCATCTCAAACGTCCTAAATGCTGATGAAACAAAAGGGATGTTTTTTTTCAAGTAGGAAGTCGGTCCCAGCAGATCTTCCTCTGATTTTATCCTCAAATGGTGTCCCAATTGAGTTTGTTGATTCCTATAAATATTTGGGTATCCTGGTTGATTCACAGCTCTCTTTTAAACTCCACGTGGAAAACCTAGTAAAGAAACTGAAAGTTAAACTGGGTTTCTTTTTCAGAAACAGATCATGTCTAACACTGAATGTTAGGAAACGCCTTGTATCTGTGACTTTCCTCCCCTCCATTGATTACGGTGACATTCTCTACATGAATGCTCCTACAAGCACCCTGCGGATGTTGGATGTTGTCTACCATGGTGCTCTAAGATTCATAACTGGCTGTGATTATCGTACCCACCACTGCACCCTGTATTCACTGGTTAACTGGACATCATTAACCTCACGCAGACTTTTCCACTGGTACATTTTCATCTTTAAATCACTTCTCGGTCTGCTGCCCTCATACATCTCCTCCTACATGTCTTTACGTGAGTGCAGCTACAGTGTGCGCTCTCAGGACATGATCACCTGCAGTGTTCCGTCAGTGAGGACTGAACTTGGAAAAAGGGCTTTCTCCTACTCTGCTCCTGCATCCTGGAATATCTTACAAAAAGATTTGAAGCTCTCGGCCCTGACCTCCCTAAATGGTTTTAAGAATCTTTTGGAATCCTGGCAAAAACCATTGCAGATATGTTCTTGTTTTTGATTTTGTACATCTACCTTGTGGTGTTTTGCTAGTTTTGATACTTTGCATTTCACTTTCTATTTCTCTCCTATGTTTTTTTTTCTGTTGTTTGTTGTTTAAGGAAATTCTACCATTGCTGTTCATCATTCTTTAGTTTGTAGCAGGTCGCTTTTGTAAATTAGCCCTCGAGGCTCAATGAGATTTACCTGACTAAATAAAGGTTGAATGGATGAAAAAAAATACTTTCTGCTGGTGATTGACTACTACTCTAATGATCCAGAAGTGGCACAGCTTTCCAGTACATCAGCAAAGTCAATTATCACACACATGAAGGGATTATTTTCAAGACATGGGATTCCACAGTGTGTCATCAGTGACAATGGTCCACAATATGACTGTGTAGTGTTTCGGGACTTCGCAAAACAATATGGATTTCAGCATATCACGTCTAGTCCCTTGTATCCACAAGCAAATGGACAAGCAGAAAAGGGAGTCCAAACAGTGAAGAGACTGTTTAAAAAGGCCAGAGACAGTAAGACTGACCCTAACCTGGCTCTACTAAGCTATCGAGCTTCACCACTGGAGTGTGGGTCATCACCTGCTAAGCTTCTAATGAATTGCAAGCTTCATACCACACGTCCACACGTTTTAAAGGAGAATGATAAATGTGACAACAAGCTTTTGGACAAAAGGATGAAACTCAAGTACAGACAGAAAAGGAACTATGACAAGATGGCAAGACGTCTGGAACCTCTTCAGTAACGAGATGTTGTGAAGATTGCAGGTCCTGAGTTCTGGGACAGAAAAGCAACAGTGTTAAGTGAAGTAGGACCCAGTTTATTTGATGTTAAGACAGAAAATGGACAAGTGTTAAGAAGAAATCGGAGGAGTCTGTTAAAGGTTCAAGATGCTAACCATCAGGTTGAAGAGGATGAATCTGAACAACAGAGTGTTACATCAGATGAACACCAGATTGAACCGCTTTTCACATTAATGGAGCCGGTAGCCAACGTAAAAAATATAGGATTTTTAACCAGATTAAAAGATTAAAGGCGGATGTTGTATTACTACAAGAAATTCATAAATTGGCCTCAACTGTAGATGAGCTAAAATCTTCAGAGTTTCCTAATGTATTCTCAGCCTGTTATAATTCAAGACAAAGAGGGGTAGCAATTTTAATACATAAAAATGTTAACTTCACAGTATTAGATCAGGTTATAGACCCACACGGTAGATATATAATATTAAAGTTATCAATATTTAGACAAAATTATTGTATAGTTAGCATATATGGGCCGAATGTAGACGACGCTTCTTTTTTTCATGACTTTTTTTCCACTCTATCAAAGCACATGGATTCCTCACTGGTATTGGGAGGTGATCTCAACTTTGGTTTAAATGACAAAATAGACAGACTGAATACAGTGGGAACTCAACGCAGTTGGCAATCTATAAATATATTTAAACAGTATATGAATGATTATGGGCTCTGCGATGCATGGCGTGCTTTTCACCCTAATAGCAAAGAATATTCTTTCTTTTCACATGTGCATCACTCATATTCTCGTATTGATTATTTCATAGTAAGCAATTCATTGCTGAACAACATTTCAGACACTAAAATACACCCTATTGCTGTCAGCGATCATGCGCCAGTTACTCTAAATTTAGATAATAAAAAAGAAACAACAAAAAATATAAATTGGAGATTAAATACATCACTACTTCAAGAAGAAGAATTTTTGCAATACTTTAAAAAAGAATGGGCATCGTACTTAGAGATTAATGAATTGCCAGGAACATCAGCAAGTACGCTTTGGGAGGCTGGGAAAGCAGTCATGAGAGGTAAAATAATATCCTATTCAACAAATAAAAAGAAAAAAGAAAATAAACGTATTGAGGAATTAGAGAAATCCATTAAACTATTACAAGGTCTACAAGGAGAGGAAACACAGCAAAAGCTACGCAAATTAAAATTAGAACTAAATGAATATATTGATAAGAAAAATAAATTCTTGATACAAAGACTCAGATTAGATAATTTTGAATACGGTAATAAATCAGGGAGCTTCTTAGCTAATCAACTCAAATTAAACAAAGAAAAAACATCTATATATGGTATTAAAGATAAAGATGGAAATATAATTCATGATGAGGGAAAAATAAACAATGTTTTTAAAGATTTCTATAAAACTCTATACACTCCACAAATAAATCCATCTAATGAGGATATTAATGAATTCTTGGAGAAAGTAACACTACCAAAACTAGATATTAGTCAATCATCAAAACTAGACTCACCATTAACATCAGATGAGCTCCATGAAGCAATTAAAAGCATGCCTAATAAGAAATCTCCAGGACCTGATGGCTATCCAGTGGAATTCTATAAAGAATTCTGGGATATACTGGAACCGATATTCTATAGAGTGCTACTTGAGTCAGAAGGAAATGGCAGGCTACCAACACATATGAATTCAGCCAATATTAGTCTCTTATTAAAATCAGGCAAAGACCCAGTATTACCTACCAGTTATCGTCCAATCTCTCTTATTAATGTTGATGTTAAAATAATTTGTAAAGTCTTATCAAAAAGACTAGAGAAGATAACTCCTGTTATTATACATCCAGACCAAACCGGATTCATAAAAGGAAGACACTCGAACACAAACACTCGCAGATTATATAATGTAATAGAGTATTCGTATTTTAAAAATATTGAAACAGCTATTTTTTCTTTAGATGCTGAAAAAGCTTTCGATAGAGTGAATTGGAATTTCTTATTTGCTACCTTAAATAAATTTGGTTTTGGGAATTACTTCATTAACTGGTTAAAAATATTATATAGTTCACCAACAGCGTGCGTCAGGACAAATAATCAATTATCTTCAAGCTTCTGTTTACAGAGGGGGACCAGGCAAGGTTGCCCACTTTCACCAGCATTATTTGCTATTTTTATTGAACCTTTAGCAGCAGCAATAAGGCAAAGTGCTGATATTAAAGGCATAAAGGGTAGAAACATAGAACATAAAATTAGTCTCTATGCTGACGATGTTTTGCTTTTTCTTGAGAACTCAGGAAACTCAATATCCAATGTTATCAAGTTAATAAACTCATTTTCAAAAGTTTCTGATTATTCTATAAACTGGACAAAATCTACAGTTCTTCCAATAAATTGTGTGTTTAATAATTCTCTTAATGAAAGACTACAATCAGGTAACATTAAATATTTAGGTGTTAATATCTCTCCTAAATTGGAGGATTTAATAAAATTAAATCATATCCCACTATTAAAGAAAATTGAAGACGATCTTACTAGATGGAGATCTCTACCCATATCACTTATGGGAAGAGTTGCCTCAGTAAAAATGATGGTGCTGCCGAGAATAAATTATTTATTCTCAATGATTCCAAATAAACCTTCAACTGAATGGTTTAAGTCCCTGGACTCTTCTATATCTAAATTCCTTTGGAAAAATAAAACTCCACGTATTAGTTTAAAAACATTACAGAAAACTAAAGATACCGGAGGATTAGAACTTCCAAACTTTTATTACTACTATTTAGCCAACAGGTTACAATATATATCAAAGTGGTTGAAACCGAATGCACTAGATGAAACTTGGATAGATATAGAACAAACTTTATGTAATAATATTAGGATTTCAGATCTACCATTTATCAGTACAGATTTAAAAAGACATGTCTGCTTTAAGAGCATCAATATTAGCTCATCTCTGACAGCATGGTGGGAGTATCTGAAAATGACAAAGTCTTCACTACTCCCATGTAGACATACACCTCTCTGGAACAATCCTGACATTCAACAAGAAAATAATATGTTAAATTTCCCAGGTTGGAGAATGAAAGGTATTGAATGTCTGGAACACATATTTGAGGGTATAGACTTTATTCCATTTAATAAATTAATAATACAATATGACATTGATAATAAATATTTCCTACAATACCAACAAATTAAGTCAATTGTAAAAAAGAAATTTAAGCTAAATAAAACATTGTTGGAAACACCAACATGTGTGTTAGAGTTTATTAATTTTCAACCACCCAAATTATTATCTAAAATATACAAAAAATTGTCTAGAATCAATGACTCGATAGCACTACCTGTTGAAAAATGGGAGTCAGATTTATCAATTAACTTTGAACAAAAAATTTGGTCTCAAGTATGTTCAAATACTTTTAAATTGACTAGAATCTCCAATTTACAATTAATACAATATAAGGTTCTCTATAGAGTACATTATACAGGTCAGCGAATGTTTAAGATGGGCTTTACACCATCTAACAAGTGCTCACAGTGCATAAGTAATACACCTGATGATTATATTCACGCGCTCTGGTTTTGTCCACCTGTTCAGAGGTTCTGGGTACAGGTATGTGAAGACTTGTCTAAATGTTTGAAATTTAATATCCCACTCTCTCCATCTGTTTGCTTATTGGGTATCTTTGAAGATGTTATACTAGAAAAAAATACATCCTATATGCTTTTCACTGCCTTATGCATCGCAAAGAAAACCATACTCGTAAATTGGAAAAATAAAAATAATCTTAGCATTAATCAGTATAAAAATCTTCTGTTAGATCATATTAGTCTTGAAACAGCATCTGCCGACACATTGGATCAATCTATTTGGCATTCTTTGATCGGCTCCGTTACGTAGTGAGGGTGGGGGGTCTGGGATGTGGCCTTGTGGGGCATTGGGGCTGGAGGGGGGGGAGGTTGGGGTTTGGGGCACCGGGGTTGGGGCTGCTTGGGCGGGGAGGACCTTGTCTTCGACCTGGGGAGGACCGGGGGGGTTCTGGGGGATATCTGCTAGGGGCGGCATGCGGGCTCTCGGGTGGTCGGTGGCGGCAGTCATGGGTCGCCGGTCGGTGACCCGGCTGTGCTGGGGTGGTTTCGGGGCGGGTGCTGGGAGCTTGGGACTCTGGGGGCGTGTCGTCCCCGGGCTTGGGCCTGGTGGGGGTCGGGGGTCTTGAGCTCTGGCGGGCGGGTCGCCGGGCAATGGGCTGGCTGGCGCTCTGGTGCCCGGCTCTGGCCGGGGGCCCTCGGTTCGCTGGTGGGTTGGGGTTCATGTGCTGGGGGGTGGGTGTCTGGGGGCGTGACTGGTGGCCAATGGGAGGGGGCGGGCAAACCCAGCCTGGGTGTCTAATGTGTTATGTGTTCTGAAAGTGGTTAATATGAAGGGTGGGTGTAGTATTTCTTCTGGGGTGGGGATTAGGTGGATGTCCTTGATGATAGCCTTGGACTATGCTTGGCCGGTGTGCGGGCCCTGGTTGGGGCCTGTTCTTGGTGCTTCCTGGCTCTGTCGGCGGTTGGGCGGGCGCTCTTGGCCGTGTCGTCCATGTTGGACTTTGTGTCTTCTTGGGCGGCGGGCTAACTGCGGTTCGCAGGGGTCGTGGCGGCCCTGGTGGGTGTGGGCTGTTGGTACTGCTGTTGGTGGCCCTCGGGGCCGTATCCCTCTCTGGTCTTGGCTCAATGGCCTGGCGGTCGGAGAGGTGTTTCTTTCACCTCGCTCCTTGGGTGGACCTTGGCGAACTGGGGGGGGGTACGCAGGGTCAGCGGGGGAGCTGACTCGCTGTGGGAGCACTATTCCTGCAGACATTTTCTCCCCATCCCTCAACACGCACCTCCGCCCTCTTCATCTTAAATTAATACATGTAGGGAATTTGGGTCTCGGGTGTGCTGCAATGGTTTTACATCTCTGTTGTTCAGAGCACCTGGGACTCAATTTTATATACACTTTAGACATTCATTCATAAACATCTTCATAAAAGTCACATATAGGGAATGGAGTGAGCACTATGGCTTTGGGTGGCGGGATGATATCAATCTCGCCCCCATGCCTATGCTCACTCAACATTATGCATCTAGACAATTAGGGCCTGGGTTAGAGTTGGAGTGGAGGGGAAACTGGTACAATGCTAGCCTTTGCTCCTTCTCTTTCCCTTTTAAGTACACTTTACAACAACACTCACCAACAGTACATTTGGGGACGGGGGTGTGTGTGTCGGGGTCTTGATTTGTTAATTTCATTTTTATTTATTTATGTATTTATTTATATATATATATTATTTATTTATTTTTCTCTTACCCCCCTGGTTGCCTGGCGGACATTCTGGGGGTGGGCCGTCAGGGGTTGTGCTGGGGTGTGGGGGGGGTTCAGGGCCTGCGGGTTCGCCGTGGGCGGGGCTGGCAGTGCGCTCCCTCTGGGGCTGCTTGGACTCGGGTGTCCTGTCCTGTCCTGTCGGCGGGGCGTGGGGTGGGCCGGATCTTGGACGTTTGCTGCTCTCCACCCCAAAATGAATGGGCCTACCTCCTGGGTTTGGATGTGGGCTGCCCCATGTAGGGAGCAGGTACATGTCTTGGACCTAGGGGGTATAGAGTGTGCATCGGGATTATGAATGGAGCGTGTCGTTATTGTTTGTCTTTCTGTGACTGAGGGTGAGGATGAGGGTGGGTCTGAATGAGTGTGTCTGTGTATGAATGTTTAAGTGTCAGGCTGGGACTTGGACTGCCCCCTCTCTGACACTTCTGAGGCTGCTTAGTGTCGCGCTCCTGCCACGTGGCCCCCTGGTGGGTGTTCCTCTGCCTGCGGGCGTGCTTGGGGCCCTCACTATCTGGGGCTGGGCGCTTGGGCGTTTGTCGGCTCGGCCTGGTGGCTGCCTGGTGGGGCTCGGGTCCTCTGGTCCTGTCGGGTCTGGACCTGAGGGATGGGCGTCCCCGGTGCCCGAGCCTCGGTGACCGGCCCTGGGGCTACGTCGGTACGGCGGGCTCCGGCGGGGGCTTGTGTATTTGTCGCTGTTGACACCGGGGCGTCATTGTGTGTGGTCCCTGGTGGGGTTCGTCCGGTTCTTCCACTTGGTCGGATCTGGGGAGTGGACGAGTGGCTCGTCCTGTTCGGGTGGTCCTGGGGACTCTGGGCTCAGGGTCCTACCTGGGGTCTTGGGCTTTGATCACCCCTTCGTCTGTCTCGGGCTTTGGGGGGACGGGTCTCTGATGCTTCACAGTCGCTACTAAATGTTCTATTGGAGGGACCTTATTCACTTATGCATGCTCACAACCACACACAAATGGATGCAGGGATGTATATGTAGATGTATGTAGATGGGTATATAACTGAATATAAATATATATGTATGTATATTGTATATATATTTGTAGGTATGGGTATGTGTATTTATAGAAATCTACTGCAAGGTCATGAATATTATCAGTCTTTATGTTTGTATGTTTAGTTGCTGTGTTCTGTCATGTGCTTTGCAGGATTGTGTACGGAGGTTTGGTGTGTTTGCATTGTGCTCTTTCTGTGGATAATTGTTGTTTTGTTGTCTCACTTTCTCTTTTCTTTCTTTCTTTCTTTCTCTCTATTAATAAAAAAAAATACATATTGGAGTGAGAGGATGGCTATAAGGTGTGAAGGGAGGCCATCTATAAATGGAAAAAAAGAAAAAAAGAAAAAAAAAGAGTTATGTGAAATGTGAACATCCAATTCAGAGGGAAAATCATAAGAATGATTGGCATGATGGTCTGAATGAATACTGCCATGATCATCATCTGAAAAGGACCCATTTACAGGAATATCTACAGTTTCTGCATGGTTCATTGGTGCCATCATCATGAAGAGAGTCAGAACTTTCAAGTGATTCACTGTGTTCACTATGCATGGCAATGACTTCATGCTGAAATGCAGGAGAATTTTTAACAAAATCTTGAGAATCATCTTGGTCATCATCTAAACACTTAAATTTCCGCTTGGCAGCAAGATGAGTTCGTCTCCAAAGAGTAGATTTAGGAACAGAATAAATGTTTTTTGCCATTGTCAATGAGAGTTTGACCCTAACCCCAAGCCTCAGTTTCAGTTCCTCCACATAGGACAAACAGGTTTAACAATGTCAATCAAAACAGTTTGTTCACATGCAAATGAGGAACATCAGCCTGACGGTCATTAGAGGCCTTGATGACTCACAGGGTGCTCATGCAATAACAGCATTGGGGGATGGGGGGAGGGACAACAGTTCAATTCTCAAGTCTGTAGTGAAAAAGGTTAAAAAAGTAAAAATAATCTTTCCACTTGAACGTCTTCAAGTTTCTTCACCTTATCCAGCTGAGTGAACTCTTTCTATCTGTACGGTTCAAACCGTTCAGAAGCTTTGTGTTTGCTTTAAACACTCACCGGTCTCAGAGTTTATGTAGTTCTTGTCAGTTGATCTGTTGAGTCGCTGCGTAAGTGACCTCCACAACCTGGACGTGTTCGTTTCTCTCTTCCTGTTCGGCGACGTCCACACTAGAAGAGGATTCAGGCACCGTCATAGGACTCCTAAACCCAAACCCGATGAAACAGAGAGACGGGAATGACGGGGTGAGCTGCGTTCTGTTTTAAAGTTCCAGCAGAACCACAGTCTGACGGTTACAGAACATCTAGAACTGATGCTGAGGAAACAGCTGCTCACTGGAGAAAGTTTTAGCTTTAGAAGCAAAACTCAAATATTTTTGAGGCTAGCTAACTCTGAAATTAAGTAAAACATCTGAAGTTGCAGTTCAAAAGCCTTAAACCTGTCTTGGTGTAACTTGGAAGCAGCTTATAAATTATAATTAATTCAGAATAATTTAATGAGCAAACACAAACCTTCATTATTCAACTGGGGTTAGGAGCATAAGGCCTCAAGCCCTTACCTTTCTTGTTGGTATCTGCTGACCAGGGATTTGGATTTGGTTCAAGCATCAAGATCCAGCTGCAGGGCGGTGCTCCTCTGTTTTGAACCAAACAAAGTAAAATGGTGGCAATGATGGGAAACCTTCACCACAAGGCATCCTGGGAGAAATCAAAGGGCCAATGAAAGGGCCTCCAACCAACAGTGGGGGTTGTGATTGCCCACCCTCAACTGTCACAGTGTTCAATCAAACCACCAGAACAACAAGGTTTTGCTTCTGGGGGGATAAACAGGAGTTAATGGAAGCCATTTTCTGGCACCAGAGAAGTACTCTAGCTGGTTCCAGAGTTTAACTGAGAGAAGTACTGTGGGAGAATAGAGGGCCCTAAACCCTCTCTTAAACATCTAACTAACAGAAGTGTACAGTTTTTTACAACAACGCAGAAATAGAGATTTGGTGATAAATAATAACAACCATTATGTTTGTACTACTGTATACTCTTTAAATTAAATCACACCAAACATGTTTTTTCACATTGAATGTCTAGAGTGAACGTTCAGACAACATTCAGACAACATTAGAAGTGCACTTCAAAACAAAAATAGAGATTTGGTGATAATAATTAATGACCATTAAAGTTTTAAAGATTAAAAAAACTAATTAAATTTCTCACAGTAAGCAAACATTCAGAAAACGTCAGTGCACTTCATATCAAGACAAAAATAAAGATTTGGTGACAATAACCATAGCTTTTAAATATAAAAAAAAAACTGATTAAATGATCACAGCAAACATTTGTTTTTCACAGCAATTGATAGTTTACAGTGATAAGACAAAATCAGAAGGGCAAACTTTTTATAACAAGACAAAAATAGAGATCTGGTGACAATAACAACCATGTAATTATGGTTATAGATAAAGAACCCATATGAGTGGGGGTCTCGTACGTGGGCCCATTGCTCTATTGAAGATATAAAGACTGATTAAAGAAGTCACAGTAAACATGATTGTCATGTCAAGTGAATGTTCATAGTGAACGTTCAGACAATGTTCAGACAATGTCAGAAGTGCACACTTTTTGTAACAAAACAAAAATAGAGATCTGGTGACAATAACAACCATGTAATTATGGTTATAGATAAAGAACCCATATGAGTGGGGGTCTCGTACGTGGGCCCATTGCTCTATTGAAGATATAAAGACTGATTAAAGAAGTCACAGTAAACATGATTGTCATGTCAAGTGAATGTTCATAGTGAACGTTCAGACAATGTTCAGACAATGTCAGAAGTGCACACCTTTTGTAACAAAACAAAAATAGAGATTTGGTCATAAATAATAACAACCATTAAAGTGTCAAAGATGTAAGAAATAAGTGAATGAAATTACACCAATTTTTTTTTCTTACAGTGAGTGAACGTTCAGCGTTAACGTTCAGGAAACGTTCAGACAACGTTCAGATAATGTTCAAACAATGTTCAGACAATGTTCAGACAATGTTCAGACAATGTTCAGACAATGTTCAGACAATGTTCAGACAATGTTCAGACAATGTTCAGACAATGTTCAGACAATGTTCAGGCAATGTTCAGACAATGTTCAGACAATGTTCAGGCAATGTTCAGACAATGTTCAGACAATGTTCAGACAATGTTCAGACAATGTTCAGACAATGTTCAGACAATGTTCAGACAATGTTCAGACAATGTTCAGACAATGTTCAGGCAATGTTCAGACAATGTTCAGACAATGTTCAGACAATGTTCAGGCAATGTTCAGACAATGTTCAGACAATGTTCAGACAATGTTCAGACAATGTTCAGACAATGTTCAGACAATGTTCAGACAATGTTCAGACAATGTTCAGACAATGTTCAGACAATGTTCAGACAATGTTCAGACAATGTTCAGCAATGTTCAGACAATGTTCAGGCAATGTTCAGACAATGTTCAGACAATGTTCAGGCAATGTTCAGACAATGTTCAGACAATGTTCAGACAATGTTCAGACAATGTCAGAAGTGCACACTTTTTGTAACAAAACAAAAATAGAGATTTGGTCATAAATAATAACAACCATTAAAGTTTCAAAGGTGTAAGAACTAATTGAATGAAATTACACCAATTTTTTTTCTTACAGTGAGTTACCGTTCAGCATTAACGTTCAGGGTTAACGTTGAGGCAACGTTCAGACAACGTTGGGTCCTGAACATTCGACATTCGACCTTTAGACGACGTTCACTGAACGTCATCTGAACATTTGCTTGCTAGCTGGGTCTAACCTAACAGCTGAACACTGACGTGACATTTTTGTGAAGAGAAACCATCCATCATTACACAGCGGCGGAGGCGTCCATGTTCAACTGTCCCACTCTTACAATGCTCTTTTCAATTCAGTTTATTTCTAAAGCTCCAAGTCACAACAGAATTCATCTCAGGACACTGAACAGTAATATTGTGTATGCTGTTCAGTGTCAGGAGGGTGATCAGTCTTATATCGGGGAAACTAAACAGCCACTGGCCAAAAGGATGGACCAGCACAGAAGATCAACATCATCAGGTCAGGACTCTGTGGTCTACACTCATCTCCAGGTCAGAGGTCACTCTTTCAGGGATGAAGATGTTCACATCCTTTTTTATTTTATTTTATTTTTTTTGGTTTATTTAGGCTCTCATAACAAATACAAACACATCTGTTAATTATAGGCTATATGTATGGAGAAACCCCGACTTTTTCTTTTTCCCCTCCCAACATAAACAATTTCAATAAAACAGGTAAACACACAGCAGGTTCTACAATAACCAAAAAGCATAAAAAATAAAATAAAAACAAAAGAGAAAAAAAATACTGACAAATCAACTAAGAAAAGAAATAGAAATAATAGTAATATTAATAATTAAAATATTATGAGGCAGCATGTCATCCCCCATGTAAAGTTGAGGCCTGTGGGATCCAGTCTGTCCAGGAGTGGTTTCCATATCTTAACAAATCTCTCACTTTCATCCCGTAAGGTGTAGGTCAGTTTTTCCAGAGGAAGTATCCTCAGAAGCTCGTTATACCAGTCACTCAATGTGGGGGCTTCCTGTGATATCCAAAACTTGAGGATGGCCTTCCTTGCAGCATGTAGACATGTTCCTATAAATTTAGTGTTATGGGTGCTCTTTGCATTGTCCACTTTAGCTCCCAAAATACAGTGAAAGGGTGATAAATGTAGGTCATACCCCATCAAAGAGGTCACCTCAGCCTGTACCTCCCCCAAAACTTCTCAATCTTTACACATTTCCAAAACATATGTGTGTACGTACCAGGTTCTAAATTACATTTACTACAGGTTGAAGATCCCAGTCCCATCCTGCCCCTCAGTATTGGCGTAGTATGAAGCCTGTGAAGTATTTTAAATTGTGTCTCTCTGTCCGCATTACACGTCAACATATTATGTGTGTTTCTCAAGATTGATGTCCAGGTGTCATCCTCAATATGCCAGTCCAAATCCATTTGCCATTGTCTCCGTAAATAATCACAGGAACATTCTAGATTCGACCCAAGTTTCTCATAGATATAAATTTCTTTGATTTGGTCTTAATAAGAATGTCTTCTAGAAACAATGTCTTTGGGGCCCTAGCATTTTTATGTATGAAGTGCCTCATCTGTAGGAAACGGTAGAAGTGAGATTGTTGCAAGTTATATTTACTCTTCAGATTTTCAAATGATTCAATTGCTTCTTCAAAAAAAATTTAGTGAGGCAATCTAGACCCTTATCTTGCCACACTTTGAACACCGGGTCCTGATATGATGGAGGGAAATCAGGGTTACACCATACAGGGGCCAGCAAGGAGAAGTGGTCCTTCATTTTAAAATATGTTTTGATCTTATTCCATGTAATTAGTGTGTTCAGTACTATATAATTGTTTTGGACCTCAGTTTTTGCTTTCTTATAACTAACAAAGGGACCATCTTTTAGGTTCAACACACCACAGTTCTTGGATTCTACATCAATCCACGTGTTTGTACTATCTGGGTTCACCCATTCTTTCAAGTATCTTATTTGAGCCGCCCAATAATACAAACGCATATTGGGCACGCCAAGTCCTCCTCTTTCCTTACTTCTTTGTAATTTACCTAATTTCATTCTGACCTTTTTCCCTTGCCATATAAAATTTGTAAACACCTTATTTAGATTTATGAAGAAGCTGTTTGGAATTGAGTTTGGTAACATCTGCAGACAGTATAACATCCTGGGTAATATGTTCATTTTGAGCACACTCATCCTACCCAACCAAGAAACAGGTAAAGTTCCCCATCTAAGTAGATCTTAGAAAAGAAATATTAAAAAGAAATATTGTTTAATTATTATTATTAAAAAGAAATATTGTTGACCAACCTTGGATGACTAAAGGGTTGAGAAATGCTTGTAAAAAAAATTACTTGTATTCATGTTTCTTAAAAACGAGAACACAACAAGCTGAAGAAAAATATAAAAAATATAAAAATAAATTGGTAATGATTATAAGAAGATGCAAGAAAGAATACTATAGTGATTTATTAAACAAGAGCAATGGTGACACTAAAACAACATGGCGAGTAATAAATGATGTTCTAAAAAGTCATAAAGCAAAAACGAACATTGCAAAATATTTTGTGAAAGATGACAAAGAAATACATGATGAGAATGATATCGTAAATGAATTTAATCAATATTTTGTAAATATTGGATCAAGCCTTGCAGCTAAAATACCAAAA
>JBBPBX010004407.1:0-14556 GCA_038048925.1 Garcialebias charrua | reverse complement strand
CATCCAATCATGGATGTCAGCCAGGCAGTCAAGAAGAGGTTGAATAGAGCGTGAGCCTCTGTGCCTCAGGGGAAAGTAAATTTGACAATTATCGACATAGAAATGAAAGGCTATTTTGTGTTTGCGGAAAATAGCACCTAGTGGCAGCAGGTATAATGAAAAGAGAAGGGGACCGAGGATGGTCCCCTGTGGTACCCCCACTGAAGCGCTGTAGATGCTGAAATGAAATTGTTGATATTGACACAAAAGGTTCTGTCCGAGAGGTAGGACTCGAACCATTTGAGGGCAGACCCTGTGATGCCCACCACTGCTCCAGCCTAGAGATGAGGATGTTGTGGTCGATGGTGTCAAAAGCAGATGTAAGGTCCAATAAGACAAGCAGCACAGAATCACCTGCGTCTGTGGCTGTGAAAATGTCATTAAAGACCTTCAGTAGAGCAGTTTCAGTACTATGGAGAGATTTGAAGCTGGATTGGAACAACTCGAGGATGGTGTGGTCGTACAAGAAACATTTCAACTGAGACTCAACCATTTTTTCCAGTAGTTTAGAGGTGAATGGGAGTCTGGAGACAGGCCGGAAGTTGGACACCACCGAGGGGTCAAGGTTTGGTTTTTTTCAGGAGAAGTTGGACAACAGCATATAAGGTTTTTGGCACCACACCTGAGGATAAACTGATATTCACAATAGCGAGAATAGAAGGACCCAGAAAAGGAAAAACCTCCTTTAATAGTCGAGGGGGGACCACATCAAAGGGGGAACCAGATGGTTTCAAGCTGCACATGACCTGCTTCAGAGAAGACCTAGAGATGGGCTCAAAGTGGTCAAACACAGTTACACACTGAGATGGGATGGACGGATCATGAGCTGCTGGAGAAATGAGTGCCCGGCTGTTCACAACTTTTTCTAAAAAGAAATGGAGGAAGTTTTCACACAGCTCAGTTGAGGCTTCCAGAGGTGAAGGTTCACTGAGGTGTAGAACTGAGTTCAGGGTGGAGAAAAGAACTCAGACAATTATATCAGAAAATAATTTAGATTTAGCAGCTTTAACAGTTTTCTGATAGTGACTCCAACTCTCCCTTTTTTATTTTTTTTTTATTTTAAATTTAATTTATTCATTTTACATTTAAAATACAAAAGAAAAAAATATATAAAAAACCATTTTACATGATATATGAAAAGAAAAAACATCAAATGAAAGGTGGCCGAAAGAAGAAGAAATCTTATTATATCTGCCCCTTTTTTCAAAAAAACAAAATCAATTCAAACAATACCCTGATGCATGCTCAATAATCCAGGTAGAAAAATCTAAAAAAGCTAAGTCTGGTCCTCTGGACATTCAAAAAATAGTGAAGATGTGAAAAATGTATACATTTCAATCACTCCCAGTTCACATTCCAAACACATTCTTTATATCTCTTAAGAAAATAATTAGGAAGTTTATTTGGCACAGTAATCACCAAGATTTAGCATGGATAAATTATCGCTGTAGTATGAGGATGGAGGTCTCAACCTCCCTAATTTTCAAATCTATTATTATGCAGCTCAGTTTAGGTTCTTGGCACAGATGTTTGAAGTGCAGGCTCCTCCGTCGTGGCTCAAAATTGAGACAACAGAGATAAAAGAGGAGGTGCCATTAAATTTGCTTTATATGTGGGATAATAAAACTATTAAGAATGAAACTGACAATCCCTTAATAATTCAGTCAATCCAAATTTGGATTAAAATTCGTGAAATGTTTAGGCTAAAGGGTTCTCTTTCCCCTAAATCCCCATTATGGAGAAATGGATTGCTACCAAAGATTCTCCAATCTGGTACCTTTAGATCCTGGCAGGAAAAGGGTATCTGTCAACTGGAGCACTGTTATGAAAAGGGAGTATTCATGTCATTTCAACAGTTAAAAGATACGTTTAAATTGACGAATAATGATTTTCTTGGCTATCTCCAAATTCGTGACTTTATAAGAACTGATCAGAAAGGAAGTTGGAAGTTACCGTGTATGTCTCCAGTTGAGGAAATGTGTTATGCTAAGCAGCCATTAAGTAAAATAATTTCAAGGGTGTATACAGTACTTATGTCAACTTTAACTATATCTGGTGTGGATGCTTCCAGAATTAAATGGGAAAAGGATTTGGGTATATCTATTGAGATGCAGTTATGGAATGATTTGTGCAGGGGGGGTCTCACCTCTACTTTGAATGCTCGATTTAGATTAGTACAATTCAATTTTTTACATCAGTTATATATCACCCCACAAAAATTACATAGATATAATTCGAGTATATCTAATCTTTGTTTTAGATGTGGCTTGGAGGAAGGAACGTTCCTCCATGCCACCTGGCAGTGCTCTAAATTGCAGGATTTTTGGAAAGGGGTTTGTGAAACATTATCAGACATCCATGGCACCGTGATTCCAATAGACCCAGAGATTTGTTTATTGGGGAACTTTACAAATTCAAATTTAAAGACAGTTTATGATAAGAAACTTACAGAGGTCCTTTTGGCAATTGCTAAGAAATGTATTACAATAAAATGGAAATCGGATGCCCCCATCCCAATTAAAATGTGTTTGTGTGAGATTAATAACTGTGTGACACTTGGATATTTCTTTTAAAATTGATGGTGTTGAGGTAAGCAGAGTAAGTGAGGTAAAGTTTTTGGGTGTGGTTATTGATGACAAACTGTCGTGGAAACAGCACATAAATTCTGTTAAATTAAGATATCTAGATCTACTGCTGTACTGTATATAGTAAAGGATTTGTTAAATGATAAAGCTCTATATCTGCTGTATAATACAATTTTTGTTCCACATTTAATTTATTGTGTTGAAGTTTGGGGAAAGTCATGCAAAAACTATAACAAAGCCTATATTTATTTTACAAAAAAAAGCTTTGAGTATTATTACAAGAAAGCCATACTGTCATCCATCAAATATATTATTTAACCAACTCAAATTACTGAAGTTTTATGATTTGGTGGACTATAATATTTTATTAGTAATTAGTAGTATTAGAGCTCATAAAAACGCACTGCCTTCAAACGTTCAAATACATTTTGTTAAGTGGAGCTGTTACAGTCTTAAGGGAACTGAGATTTTTGCAAAACCTCAGTACAAAACTAAAGGGACGGTCTGTTTCAATACAGGGAGTTGAATTGTGGAACGGTTTGGGAAAAGATGTTAAAAATTCAAAATCAGTGCTTGTGTTTAAAAAAATGATCAAAACTAAATTGTTAACAAAATATCTAAAAAAGCTAAGTCTGGTCCTCTGGACATTCAAAAAACAAAAAAAACAAAACAAAGCAAAAAATTGTAGAAACGTTTCGTCTTTCGTCCGAAAGACTTCCTCAGTCTGAGGTGCTGGGTTCAGCTCAGTCTTATAAATAGCACCCTCTCACAGTGTTACACAACCAGTTGGCTGATGACAGCCTGAAACCAGCTGCTCACATGATCAAGGAGGACCATCAGCCTAACAATGGATCGTTAGCACCCTGATGGTTGTTTGCTATTCACAGAGGGCTGAGTGATACCAGCAATCACAGCATTGTAGGAGGGGGACAGTTGAACTCGGAGGCCTCCACCCCTGTTTAATGATGGGCGGTTTCTTTTCACAAAGATGGCCTCCTTTACTCCTCTCTCAAACCATCGTTCCTCTCTATCAAGGATGTGAACATCTTCATCCCTGAAAGAGTGACCGCTGGCCTGGAGATGAGTGTAGACTGCAGAGTCCTGACCTGATGATGTTGATCTTCTGTGCTGGGCCATCCTTTTGGCCAGTGGCTGTTTAGTTTCCCCGATATAAGACTGATCACAGCCCTCCTGACACTGAACAGCATACACAATGTTACTCTGTTTTTGCCGGGGGACTGGATCTTTGGGATGAACCAGTCTTTGCCGTAATGTATTTTGAGGTTTAAAAGCCACTGGGACGTTGTGTTTAGAAAATAAACGTCTCAATGTCTCTGAAACCCCTGCAACATATGGAATGGCCACTGGTCTGGGTCTGGGTTCCTTCTTTTCACCTGATGGCTGGCTGGAGTCCTGTTTGGGTTTCTTCTCTGCTTTCAGGAAGGCCCAGTTAGGATATCCACATTTCTCTAGAGCCTGTTTTGTGTGTGATTTCTCCTTCTGTCTGGCTGCTGAGTTAGTGGGGACGCTGTCTGCTCTGTGGTACAGAGTCCTGATGACTCCTAACTTGTGCTCCAGAGGGTGATGGGAGTCAAACTGTAAATACTGGTCTGTGTGGGTGGGTTTGCGGTACACCTCAGTTTGCAAATTTCCTCTATCAGAAACTGAGACCTCACAGTCCAAGAAAGCCAACCTGCCATTTCTTACATCTTCTCGTGTGAACTTGATATATTTATCCACAGAGTTGATGTGATCAGTGAAATGTTGGACTTCCTGAGATTTAATTTTAACCCAGGTGTCATCAACATACCTGAACCAATGACTTGGTGGTCTCCCCGTAAAGGATGTCAAGGCTCTCTTTTCTACCTCCTCCATGTACAGGTTGGCAACAATAGGAGAAACTGGAGACCCCATAGCACATCCATGTTTCTGCCTATAATATTGCTCCCCATATGTGAAGTAGGTTGACTGCAGGCACAGTTTCAAGAGTTGACACAGTTGCTCTGTGGAAAGCGTGGTTCTGCTGTTCAGAGTGGTGTCTGATTTTAACCTTAAACAGACCACCTCTACTGCTTCATCAACAGGAATGCACGTAAAGAGTGAGGGGGACAGTTCAACTGTCCCCCTCCTACAATGCTGTGATTGCTGGTATCACTCAGCCCTCTGTGAATAGCAAACAACCATCAGGGTGCTAACGATCCATTGTTAGGCTGATGGTCCTCCTTGATCATGTGAGCAGCTGGTTTCAGGCTGTCATCAGCCAACTGGTTGTGTAACACTGTGAGAGGGTGCTATTTATAAGACTGAGCTGAACCCAGCACCTCAGACTGAGGAAGTCTTTCGGACGAAAGACGAAACGTTTCTACAATTTTTTGCTTTGTTTTGTTTTTTTGTTTTTTGAATGTCCAGAGGACCAGACTTAGCTTTTTTAGATTTTTCTACCTGGATTATTGAGCATGCATCAGGGTGTTAACAAAATACTAAAATTTTCAGTTTAAATGTTTATTGTTCTAGAAATGTTTAGATCTGTGACGAGTTACTCTTTTTGTTCGATTACTCATAGATAATTATTGTTTGAATTCTAAAAAAGCTAAGTCTGGTCCTCTGGACATTCAAAAAACAAAACAAAACAAAAAAATTGTAGAAACGTTTCGTCTTTCGTCCTAAAGACTTCCTCAGTCTGAGCTGCTGTATTCAGCTCAGTCTTATAAATAGCACCCTCTCACAGTGGATCAACCAGTTGGCTGATGACAGCCGAAACCAGCTGCTCACATGATCAAGGAGGACCATCAGCCTAACGATGGATCGTTAGCACCCTGATGGTTGTTTGCTATTCACAGAGGGCTGAGTGATACTAGCAATAACAGCATTGTAGGGGGACAGTTGAACCCAGAGGCCTCCACCTCTGTTTAATGATGGACGGTTTCTTTTCACAAAGATGGCCTCCTTTACTCCTCTCTCAAACCATTGTTCCTCTCTATCAAGGATGTGAACATCTTCATCCCTGAAAGAGTGACCGCTGGCCTGGAGATGAGTGTAGACCGCAGAGTCCTGACCTGATGATGTTGATCCTTTTGGCCAGTGGCTGTTTAGTTTCCCCGATATAAGACTGATCACAGCCCTCCTGACACTGAACAGCATACACAATATTACTCTGTTTGTGCCGGGGGACTGGATCTTTGGGATGAACCAGTCTTTGCCGTAATGTATTTTGGGGTTTAAAAGCCACTGGGACGTTGTGTTTAGAAAATAAACGTCTCAATGTCTCTGAAACTCCTGCAACATACGGAATGACCACTGGTCTGGGTCTGGGTTCCTTCTTTTCACCTGATGGCTGGCTGGAGTCCTGTTTGGGTTTCTTCTCTGCTTTCAGGAAGGCCCAGTTAGGATATCCACATTTCTCTAGAGCCTGTTTTGTGGTAGATAGTGGTAATGCTGTAATGGTAGATATAGCAATACTGTACACAACATACCCTTCCACTTCTATGCTGATGACTGTCAAATTTACTTCCCCCTAAGACAAAATGGTACAGGCTCTATTCAACCTCTGCTCGACTGCCTGGCTGACATCAGGGACTGGATGGCTTTAAATTTCTTAAGCTTCAATGATAAGAAGTCTGAAGCCATATTGTTCCTTCCCAATGACACAACCTCAAACCACTGCATTGACCTGTCTGCTCTACCCCTGTCCGAAAAACAAAAAGTCACAAATCTGGGAGTGATAATGGATCCTTCCATGAAACTCAACAGTCATGTAAACATGATCGTCAAATCCTGTTTTTTCCAGCTGAGGCGTCTGTCTAAGCTGAAGCCCATATTATCCAAAAACAACCTGGAGACAGTGATTCACGCATTCATTACATCTAGGCTTGATTACTGCAATTCACTTCTGTTTGGCGTCAGTCAAGCCACCATTGCACGATTACAACTGGTTCAGAACGCAGCTGCCCGATTTTTAACCAGCACACGCAAAAGAGAGCACATTACACCAGTCTTGGCCTCCCTTCACTGGCTACCGGTTCATCTTCGAATCCAATTCAAAATTCTCATGTATGTCTACAAATCGCTGAACAGTCTCGCCCCCGCCTATCTCTCGGATCTGATACACCCATATGTCCCTCCACGTGCTTTGAGGTCAGAGGATCAGGTACTCTTAATAGTTCCAGAAACTCGCCTTAAGCGCAGGGGTGACAGGGCGTTCTCTGTAGCAGGCCCAAGACTCTGGAACGAGTTACCGCTGCTCATCAAACAGGCCCCCTCCCTCTCGGTTTTCAAATCCCGGTTAAAAACTCACTACTACTCCATCGCTTTCAATGCCAGCTGATTTGTATTGGATCGTTTGATTTATGATCTGCAATGTTTTTATGTTTTTCGTGTTGTACTTCATTGTCTGTGTTGCCTGTTGCGTGTTTGTTTGTCCAGCACTTTGGTGTGGACTTGTTCCTGTTGAAAGTGCTTTATAAATAAAATGGTATGGTATGGTATGGTACTATTTGAAATAAGTATTATTTTATGCTAAGAAAGAGCACCACAGTTGCCATTTTTGTTTTGAGGAGGTTAGGAGAGAACTACAGGGAGGGTCTTCATTGTGTCTTTGTGGATTTAGGGAAAAAAATACTTATGACAGGGGAATGAGGGAGTAATTGAGAAAACCATGACGTGGCAGAGAAGAATGTTAGACAGGACATGTATGAGAACAGCAGGACAGTGGTGAAATGTGCTGCATTGACAGATAGCTTCAAGGTGGAGGTGGGATTGCATTATGGATCATCTCTGAGTCCCTTCTCGTTTGCTCTGGTGATGGACTGACTAACAGACGAGGTCAAGTAAAAATTCCTGTGGACTATGATGTATGATGAAGTTGTGATCTGTGAAGAGTACATGTGAGTGGGAGGGAGGTCAGTGGAACAGTGAGGCTAAGGAGCAGAAGTCACAAATGTGCAGGACTTCAAGTACTTTGGGTTCACTGTCCAGGAAAATGAGAAATGTGGTAAAGAGGTGAAAAGGAGAGTCCAGACAGGATGGAGAAAAGTTTCGGGAGTGATTTTGTCAAAAGGGTGTTAGCAAAGGTCAAATGAAAGGTTTAAAAGACAATTGTGAGATCAGCTGTGCTCTGGAGACAGTGACATTGACAAATAGACAGGAGAAAAAACTGGAAGTGGCAGAAATGAACATGTTGGGATTCTCCTTATGAATATCAAGGATGGATAAGATCAGGAATGAGATCATCAGAGGTACAGCACATGTCAAACAACTGGGAGATAAAGTTAGAGACCAGTATGAGATGGTTTGGACATGTCCAGAGGAGGGACAGTGGGTATATTGGTAGAAGGATGTTAGAAATGCAGCTGCCAGGAAAAAGACAATGAAGAGGTAAATGGACACAGTTAGAGAGGACATGGGAAAAATAATTATGAAAAGAAAAAGGCAGGCCTAAAACAAGAACATACAATATAATATACAATATAAATTATTTTTGACTTTAGTTAAGATAAATTCAAGCAGGGAAAGATTCTGGAACAAAACTACATAAAGCTACAATTAGCAAAGTGACATCTTTTAAAAAAAACTTAAGGAGACATTTAATAATTTGAAATACACACTTACACGTGAAGAAGTTGGCTGTTTTAAATTATTAACAGAAGATGTAGCAGTGATAAAAAAAATGTCTGGAAGGACACATAATGAGTAATTAGAACAATAGCTTATGAAGAAAGCAGTTTTTATTTCCAAAAGAAGCTGCTGCTTGATGATTAAAGATTTGTAAGGATTAAAAAAAAAAGAGTTGTTTTATGTTCCGAGTTAAAATAAACCGGCTTTCAGTGTTTATTTCTCAAACTCTGTGCTCCTAAAAGCACTTTGCGTACAGTCTCTCAGGGCAGAGTCGATGAACTGGGGAGAGAGGAGATGATTCATTCGTGGATTAAAGGAGTTGATTTACCAAAGCTTCTTCTGGGCTCACATCACTCTGCAGGACAGTTTGTCTTTTCTTCGCCCTCGTCATTCGCCAAACCTGTGACGCACGCCCTGACTCCTTACTGGAACTGCAGACTCTTCCAGTCAGACGGGACTCTGAACGTGTGTGGGGCTTGAAGGAGGAGATCCATTGTAGTGAAGTCAGGTCAAAGTCGCAGTGATTTCCTCCGTGTCCCGTTGCCATGGTGACGCAGTCTTCCACGTACCGTTCTCCTCAGACAAACAGCCTGCGGATGGTGTTTGTCAGCACTGACAAATGAGGGTTTGGACAGGAATTTAAAACACCAATAACTTTGTTAAATCTAGTTTAAACTTTTGTATGCTTATAATTAGGGATGGGGCCGATCCGATCCAGTATCGGTATCGGAAACCGATACCAGCATAATTTACATATCGGATTTTCCGATCCAACCTGCCGATATTTCCGATCCACGATGTATGTACAGAGAGCTTATGTGTTACACCATATTCTGTGACTACCGTTTTAACATTGTGTGAGTTAAACCCAATGAAGACACTCTGAGCGTCACAACAGGAAACACCCAAACTTTAACAGCACACAAGAGGTAGGTCTATATCACAGACGTCCATCTCACTCATGGTGCGGACTGTAACACTAAAATAAAGCTAAGCATTATGGGAAAGACAACACAGTCCACTCCCCTTAACCGCTACAGTATACAGGGAACCCCCGACCTACGACTCCATCGACCTACGGCGTCCCGGACCTACGAATGAGCTAAAGTAGAATAATGTCATCGACGTACGTCAGAAAATATGTGACCTACGAACGAACCAAGTTAAAATATATAATCGACCTACGGCAGACTGGATACACGACCTACGAACGAGCCCCATTACAGGTATATAATCGAGCTACGGCGAAACTGCGTCACAAAACGGCAATCGGCGAGGTGGAGGAGGGGATTGCCTTTGGCTGTTGCTTTTTGGGCATGGGCGTGACACTGCGCATGACAGTGGAAAAGTACCGCCAGCGAGAGGGGGGGCTGGGCTTCTGGCGGATGTACACAAAGCCGCAGTGCACCTGGCGGCGGAGGGATCCGTACAGGTAAAGCGGTAACTATTTAAAGGGCTGCGGCCATTTTGTGCCTCGTGGTTTTCCACGGTGATTGATGAGAGAAGAGAGTTACGAACATATAACAGCGAACGAAGCGAACGAAGAACACGACAAAAAAAAAAAACTACGAAGAACGTACGAGCAGGTACAGTACATTTACAGTAAATTTATATCAGTTTTAGACTAAAGCCAACGTTAGCACACGTTAGCATTAATTTTAATTTGTGCTCCATAGGAGTTAGCACGTTAGCTAATTGTCGACACGACGACGACACGAGTTGTCCACGGGTCATCGAACGGGCAGGTACGGCCCAGTACTAAATGAAAAAATATTTTTAGACGAAAGCAAACGTCAGCATTCATTTTTGAACGTTAGCATTAATTTTAATTTTTGCTCCTTAGGAGTTAGCACGTTAGCTAATTGTCACGACAACGAAACGAGTTGTCCACGGGTCATCGAACGGGCAGGTACGGTCCAGTACTAAATAAAAAAATATTTTTAGACGAAAGCAAACGTCAGCATTCATTTTTGAACGTTAGCATTAATTTTAATTTTTGCTCCTTAGGAATTAGCACCTTAGCTTGATCAAGAATGGCTCCGAAGAGACCTGCAAAGTCCGCGGACGCGGCAGTGGGGAAAAAACCTCGTCGTACCATAACGCTGGAGACGAAGGCAAAAATAATAAAAATGTCCGATCAGGGCATGACTCCCTCTAAAATTGGAGAGGCGCTAGGGTTGCCGAGGTCAACTGTGGGGACAATAGTGGCGGACAAAGAACGCATTTTGCAGCAGGTGCGTGCTTCAGCCCCCATGAAGTCCACCATCATTACCAAGCAGAGGACGGGGAGAATAGTTGAGATGGAAAGGTTGCTTGTCCTCTGGCTGGAGGACAACACACAGCGCAGAATACCAGTTGGGATGTCTGTGATTTGTGAAAAGGCTAAGATGATTTATGACAGGCTGCAGGAACTAGGGTTGACTGGGGTAGGTGCAGGGGAGCAGGGGGGTGCGGGGGGGCAGGGGGCTGCACAGAGCGATCCGGGTCAAGGGTCGTCCTCCCAGAGCGATCCGGGTGAAGGGACGTCCTCCCAGAGCGATCCGGGTGAAGGGACGTCCTCCCAGAGCGATCCGGGTGAAGGGACGTCCTCCCAAAGCGCTGGAGGAGGGACTTCGAGCAGCACATCAGGGGAGTTTAAAGCCCAACACCCACCATGTTTTCAAATTGCATCGCCATTAATATTTATTAGTTTATTTAAAAATAATACAGGAGCGTTTACTTATATTGTGGAGAAATAACACTAAATGTGTTATTTCATGATTTATAGCAGATTTTAGCATGCAGCTCCGGGAAAATCTGCCCCTCTCCATATATGGGCATTCACTTGGGCATTCACGTCACCAAAGTGACGCCTTGGAGTTACAGGCGAGCCGAGCGAGGAAAAGAAAAAGGAAGCATTTTTAAATATTCCCTAAAGCTGCCTGTGTTGATTAATCCTGCTGTCGCTCACTCATGTCTATCATATTCTTAGCGAGCATCCACTTAGACATACTAGTTTAATTCGTTTGATCGCGACAAATTCATTCATTTCCGCATCGGCTTTTTATTCTCTCGCCCCGTGATCAGAAAGGCAGCCAGCCGCGCAGCTGAGCTCTGCCCGCGCGCGTGCTGCCCGACCCGTGCTCCTCGCAACAAGGCTGACGAGAGATAAGAGCAGATACATACACTCGAGGGAGCAAATTACACCGGCACGAGGAACTTCAAAGGTGACCAGCGGAACGAGGAGCCAGAACGCGCGCGGCTCGCGGCTCGCTCCATTGGGCAGAATGAATGAGAGCAGCAACAGGTCCGCAGCGGTGTTATAAAATAAATAATAAATAAGATCAGAGCGCTGGTCCATATACACACAAATGCACCAGGAAATATGCAGGAAATATGCAGTTTTAACGCACTCTCTCTCATAAACCTCCATGGAAACTCACTCCTACCTTCTGCCTTCTGGGTGGAGATCGATGTAACAAAAGGCATGACCCTTCGGGACTCTTCGGCCAGGTTTCCGGATTCATTCGGGAGTGGGTTGGTTTTTTTTTGTTTTTTTAACCCTCGCCTGTCCCAAATGCAAAAATGAAAATAGACCTAATAATAAATTACAGTAATTGTCCAATATGGTAAATTGTTAGTGTCATGGTGGGTGTTGTCCTTTAATGGACCAGAGACCTTCAATGCCTCCAAAGGATGGTTTGATCATTTCAGGAAGAGACACAACTTCCACAACATCAGAGTTCAGGGTGAGCACTTTAATTTCTCATTTTTCTTTTTTAATAATGCAGGTACAGTACAGGTAGTCCTCGACTAACGAATATATATATATATATTTTTTCATTTTATTACAGTGTGTTACAACAGCTTAACCATGTCATTTTGTGTGCATTTAAACAGGAGAGGCAGCAAGCGCTGACCACGAGGCAGCTCAGGCATTCCCAGCACAACTGGCTGAGATCATCAGGGATGGCGGGTACACTGCGCAGCAGGTGTTCAATGTGGATGAGACAGGGCTGTTCTGGAAGCGTTTGCCAGACAGGACGTACATCAGCAAGGAAGAACGAACCGCACCCGGCCACAAGGTCGGCAAGGAGCGTTTGACCTTGCTGGTGGGGGGCAATGCTGCGGGTGACTGCAAACTCAAGCCGTTGTTGGTGTACCAATTTGAGAAACCCAGGGCCTTCAAAAATGTTAATAAATCACTGCTTCCTGTTTTTTGGACGTCTAATAAAAAGGCTTGGGTGACGCTGGAAGTTTTTAAAAATTGGTTCACCAACAACTTTGTTCCGCAAGTCAAGCTTTTTTGCAGTCGCCACAGGGTTCCCTTTAACATCCTCCTGATCTTGGACAACGCTCCAGGACACCCCCCTGGTCTCACCACTATGAACACAAATGTTAAGGTGGTGTACCTGCCTCCCAACACCACCTCATTGATCCAGCCAATGGACCAGGGGGTTATTAGTACGTTTAAGGCGTACTACCTGCAAAGAGTCATCCGTGCTGCTTTGGAGGCAACGGAGAAGTCTCAGACCCTTACGCTGAAAGACTTCTGGCGTAGGTACAACGTCCATGATGCTGTGCTCAACATTGGCATCGCCTGGGATCGTGTTACTCCACAGAACATGTGTGGAGTATGGAAGAAGCTCTGTCCAGAGCTTGTTCAGGAGGTACACGATTCCCAGGAGGTGGACCGTGTAATCGAGGATGTTGTGAGGATGGGCAGGTCACTGGAGCTCGAGATGGACGAGGACGATGTCCAACACCTGCTGGGTGCATCTGGAGAGGATATGTCCCCAGACGACCTGATTAGTCTGGACAGGCACGTCCCGGATGAGGAAGTCCAGGTGGAGGAGGAGCAGGAGGAGGCCAACCCTCCGACCTTCACGAAGCAGGAGATGGTGCTGGCCTTTAAGGACCTCCACAGCTTCCTGGCGAGGATTGAGCAGCAGGACTCCGACTGTGAGAGGTTCGCCAAGGTCCGTCGGGGTGTCCTCAATGAAGTTGCGTGTTACCAGCAGATCCTGGAGGACAAAAAACTTGAAAAGGTGCAGAGCAGCATGCTGAATTATTTTCAAAAAGTCACAGCACCGCCTCCAGGATCTGCTGGTGCACCAGCTGAAAGGCCGTCCAGTCCTCCTGCAGCAAGCCAGGAGGAGGCCTTGGACATCCCACCAGACGAGAGGCCATCCAGTCCTACTGCAGCAAGCCAGGAGGAAGCCATGGACAGCCCACCATCTCCCCAGTGAAACACGCCGCCCCCCCGCTCCCTCCCTCCAGGTACAGCACGTACTGTAATGAAATGTTTTTTTTTTTTGGAGTTGTCATGTTACACAAATTAATTTAATCTGTCTCTGCTTATGTTCACAGCCTTCCTCCTCCTCCCCCTCCTCTTCACCAACTCCACCATCCCATCACTGACCTGCCCACCCTCACATCCCAGCACAGCAACGTCAGAAAGGTACAGCAAAGACATGTTAATTTATTTTCTCTTTTTTTTTTAACTTACATCTACACCTACTGTAATCATCACCTCTCTCTCGACAGCCTCCAAAGCGGCACGTCCCCCTGGTCCATCCACACACCTGCTACGCACCACACCACACACGTAAGGAGAAGTTGTTGTTGTCTGTGTTGTTGTTATCAGCAGGTGTTCACGTCTGTGTGTGTTTGTGTTTCAACAGATCCACTTGCTGTTTCGCCTCATGGAACAGCGTCAGGTACCACGTACCGTCCTCCAGCCTGCTCTGCCTCCAGCCTCCTGCCTGTCCTCCAGCCTCCTCCCTGTCCTCATGCTCCACACATGCACCACACACGTAAGGAGAAGTTGTTGTTGTCTGTGTTGTTGTTATCAGCAGGTGTTCACGTCTGTGTGTGTTTGTGTTTCAACAGATCCACTTGCTGTTTCGCCTCATGGAACAGCGTCAGGTACCACGTACCGTCCTCCAGCCTGCTCTGCCTCCAGCCTCCTGCCTGTCCTCCAGCCTCCTCCCTGTCCTCATGCTCCACACATGCACCACACACGTAAGGAGAAGTTGTTGTTGTCTGTGTTGTTGTTATCAGCAGGTGTTCACGTCTGTGTGTGTTTGTGTTTCAACAGATCCACTTGCTGTTTCGCCTCATGGAACAGCGTCAGGTACCACGTACCGTCCTCCAGCCTGCTCTGCCTCCAGCCTCCTGCCTGTCCTCCAGCCTCCTCCCTGTCCTCATGCTCCACACATGCACCACACACGTAAGGAGAAGTTGTTGTTGTCTGTGTTGTTGTTATCAGCAGGTGTTCACGTCTGTGTGTGTTTGTGTTTCAACAGATCCACTTGCTGTTTCGCCTCATGGAACAGCG
>JBBPBX010004406.1:48576-76921 GCA_038048925.1 Garcialebias charrua | reverse complement strand
TATATATATATATATGTATATATATATATATATATATATATATATATATATATATACAGGTAACCCCCGACCTACGACCCCATCGACCTGCGAACCACGGGACCTACGAACATATCATATTTAATAAAAATATGAATTAAAAAAAAAAAAAAAAAATTTTTTTTTTTTTTTTTTTGTGTTTAAATGTTCTTAATTTCATGTGTACATCACTTTGTTGCAGCTCTGGTTGTTTTAAAGGCTTTATAAATAATAATTATGATAAAAAAGATCATTTCTGATCATTTTTGAGCAATCTTGGGAAACAGGAAGTAGGTCTTCAGTTTACACGGTCACAAATTAATGTAGAACACCGGACGGCGTTTTAGGTTCAGTCACTGGGGTCTCCGGTCACAAATTCATGTAGAACACCGGACGCCATCTTAGGTTAGCTGCCGGGAGTCGGCCCGAAGACTGGTGACCAGGATGGCTTCATATGGATTAATTACGAGCTGGAAACGTCTCTGTGAACTTTGTGGATGTCTAAGGCAGCAGCGGATTTATCGCAGATCGTGCCAGGCCGCCGCGGGAACACCTCCGGCCGGCCTGGCTACACCTCCGGCCTGGCTCTGGCCTGGCTAGCTCCAGAAGCTAACACGGGAGCTAACACGGTAGCCGGCCGAAGACTGGTGACCAGGATGGCTTCATATGGATTAATTACGAGCTGGAAACGTCTCTGTGAACTTTGTGGATGTCTAAGGCAGCAGCAGAAGCTGCAGATTGATCGCGCCGCCGCTCCAACACCAGCTCATGGCTTGGCTAGCAGAAGCTAGCCAGCTAGCTAACACAGGTCTGGAGCGGCTGCGGTGGTTCACTGGCCGGCCGGCGGGGCTGCTAGGCCCGACAACAATCAACGCATGGCAACCTAAGATGTCGGCTTTGACCATCTCAAAGTAAGAAAATATATTTTTATTTATTCTGTAAATGTGAATAGCAATGTTTAACATTACAGTACACTACTTTACATGCTTAAATGTGTGCGCGCGCTCCGTTAGCATGATAAATAAAGGTTGAATGAATGAATGAATGAATAATTTTTTTTTTTAATATAATTTTCACCCCCTACCTACGAACGGATCGAGCTGCGAACGGTTCTTAGGTCCCAAACTCGTACGTAGGTCGGGGGTTCCCTGTATATATATATATATATATATATATATATATATATATATATATATATATATATATACATATATATACATATATATATATATATATATATATATATATATATATATATATATATATATATATATATATATATATATATATATATATATATATATATATTCATTCATTCATTCAACCTTTATTTATACAGGCTAGCCTCGTTGAGTCACGGGGACTCATTTACAAGAGGGACCTGTCTCACTCACACCAAACAACCATCCACTCTCACACTCACACCTAGGGTCAATTTAGAGTCACCAATCAGCCTAACAAGCATGTTTTTTGGTCTGTGGGAGGAAACCGGAGTACCCGGAGGAAACCCACGCATGCACGGGGAGAACATGCAAACTCCACCCAGAAAGGCCCCGGACCGGGATTTGAACCGGCAACCTTCTCGCTGAGAGGCAGCAGCTCTACCAGTTGTGCCACCGTGCTGCCCATATATATATATATATATATATATATATATATATATATATATATATATATATATATATATATATATATATATATATATATATATACAGGTAGTCCCCGATTTACGAGCGAGATCCGTTACAACGAGGCGCTCGTAAACCGGAAATCTCGTAATTTGGAACGGCCGCCATGTCTCTCGTAAATCCGGAATTTCGCTCGTAAATTGGAACGGTTTCGCTAGCGCGACTACAAACACTCTATTTTCATCCAAAAACTGCTTATGAGTGCATAAAAATGATCGGAAACGTGTGTCCATATGCTTAGCTAACTAACTGTGGTGAAAAAACACATGAAAACTCAGTATTTTTTGCGTTTTTCCAAAAATTCGCAAGCTCGTAAGTCTGGAACCTTGTAGATCATCCATCCATCCATCCATCCATTTTCGTCCGCTTATCCGGGGTCGGGTCGCGGGGGTAGTAGCCTAAGTAGGGAGGCCCAGACTTCCCTCTCCCCAGCCACTTGGAGCAGCTCCTCTGGGGGAATCCCAAGGCGTTCCCAGGCCAGCCGAGAAACATAGTCCCTCCAGCGTGTCCTGGGTCTTCCTCTGGGTCTCCTCCCGGTGGGACATGCCCGGAACACCTCACCAGGGAGGCGTCCAGGAGGCATCCTAACCAGATGCCCGAGCCACCTCAACTGGCTCCTCTCGATGTGGAGAAGCAGCGGCTCTACTCCGAGTCCCTCCCGGATGACTGAGCTTCTCACCCTATCTCTAAGGGAGAGTCCAGACACCCTGCGGAGAAAACTCATTTCAGCCGCTTGTATCCGAGATCTCGTTCTTTCGGTCATAACCCAGAGCTCATGACCATAGATGAGGGTGGGAACGTAGATCGATCGGTAAATTGAGAGCTTTGCCTTTTGACTCAGCTCTCTCTTCACCACGACAGACCGGTACAGCGCCCGCTTCACTGCGGACGCTGCACCTATCCGCCTATCGATCTCACGCTCCAGTTTTCCCTCATTCGTGAACAAGATCCCGAGATACTTAAACTCCTCCACTTGGGGCAGGACCTCCTCCCCGACCCGGAGAGGGCATGCTACCCTTTTCCGGCTCAAGACCATGGCCTCGGATTTGGAGGAACTGATCCTCATCCCGGCTGCATCACATTCAGCTGCAAACCGCTCCAGTGAAAGCTGTAGATCACGAACTGATGAAGCCAATAGGACCACATCATCTGCAAAAAACAGAGAAGCGATTCTAAGGCCACCAAAACGGATCCTCTCAACACCTTGGCTGCGCCTAGAAATTCTGTCCATAAAAGTTATGAACAGAATCGGTGACAAAGGGCAACCTTGGCGGAGTCCAACTCTCACAGGGAACGAGCCTGACTTACTGCCAGCGATGCGGACCAAGCTCTGACACCGGTCGTACAGGGACCCAACAGCCCGTATCAAAGGGCCCGGTACCCCATACTCCCGGAGTACCCCCCACAGAAGCCCCCGAGGGACGCGGTCGAATGCCTTTTCCAAGTCCACAAAGCACATGTAAACTGGTTGGGCAAACTCCCACGCACCCTCCAGGACCCTGTTGAGGGTGTAGAGCTGGTCTAGTGTTCCACGACCAGGACGAAAACCACACTGCTCCTCCTGAATCCGAGGTTCGACTATCCGACGGACCCTCCTCTCCAGAACCCCTGAATAGACCTTACCAGGGAGGCTTAAGAGTGTGATCCCCCTATAGTTGGAACACACCCTACGGTCCCCCTTTTTGAATAGGGGAACCACCACCCCAGTCTGCCAATCCAAGGGAACTGCCCCCGATGTCCACGCGATATTGCAGAGTCGCGTAAGCCAACACAACCCCACAACATCCAGAGCCCTAAGGAACTCAGGACGAATCTCATCCACCCCAGGAGCCTTGCCACCGCGGAGCTTTTTAACCACCTCGGCGACCTCAGCACCAGAGATTGGAGAGCCCGACCCAAAGTCCCCAGGCTCCACTTCCTCAGTGGAAGACGTGCCAGTAGGATTGAGGAGGTCTTCGAAGTACTCCGCCCACCGACTCACAACATCCCGAGTTGAGGTCAACAGCACGCCATCCCCACCATAAATGGTGTTGGTCGCGTACCGCTTTCCCCCCCTGAGACGTCGGATGGTGGACCAGAATCGCCTCGAAGCCGTACGGAAGTCATTCTCCATGGCCTCTCCGAACTCCTCCCACGCCCGAGTTTTTGCCTCAGCAACCACCCGAGCCGCATGCCGCTTGGACTGCCGGTATCTATCTGCTGCTTCCGGGGTCCCACAGGCCAAAAAGGCCCAATAGGACTCCTTTTTCAGCCTGACAGCATCCCTCACCGCCGGTGTCCACCACCGGGTTCTAGGGTTGCCACCACGACAGGCACCAACAACCTTGCGGCCACAACTCTGATAAGCTGCCTCGACAATAGAGGCGCGGAACATGGCCCACTCGGGCTCAATGTCCCCCGCCTCCCTCGGAACGTGTTCAAAGCTCTCCCGGAGGTGGGAGTTAAAGCTCCGTCTTACGGGAGACTCTGCCAGACGTTCCCAGCAGACCCTCACAATACGTTTGGGTCTGCCAGGTCTGACCGGCATCCTCCCCCACCATCGGAGCCAACTCACCACCAGGTAGTGGTCAGTTGACAGCTCCGCCCCTCTCTTCACCCGAGTGTCCAGGACATGCGGCCGCAGATCAGATGAGACGACAACAAAGTCGATCATCGAACTGCGACCTAAGGTGTCCTGGTGCCAAGAGCACACATGGACACCCTTATGCCTGAACATGGTGTTTGTTATGGACAATCCATGACGAGCACAGAAGTCCAACAACAGAACACCGCTCGGGTTCAGATCAGGGGGGCCGTTCCTCCCAACCACACCCCTCCAGGTCTCACTGTCATTGCCCACGTGAGCGTTGAAGTCCCCCAGCAGAACAAGGGAGTCCCCAGGAGGCGCACCCTCCAATACCCCCTCCAAGGACTCCAAAAAGGGTGGGTAATCTGCGCTGCCGTTTGGTGCATAGGCACAAACAACAGTCAGAGCCCGTCCCCCCACACGTAGGCGAAGGGAGGCTACCCTCTCGTTCACCGGGGTGAACCCCAACGTACAGGCACCGAGATGGGGGGCAACCAGTATGCCCACTCCTGCTCGGCGCCTCTCACCGGGGGCAACTCCAGAGTGGAAGAGTGTCCAACCCCTCTCAAGGAAACTGGTTCCAGAGCCAGAGCCATGCGTTGAGGTGAGTCCGACTATTTCTAGCCGGAACCTCTCAACCTCACACACTAGCTCAGGCTCCTTCCCCACCAGAGAGGTGACATTCCATGTCCCAATGGCCAGCTTCTGTAGCCGAGGATCAGACCGCCAGGGTCCCCGCCCTCGGCCACCACCCATTCCACAATGCACCCGACCCCTTTGGCCCCTCTCACAGGTGGTGAGCCCTCGTAGATCAGAGCGCTCGTAATTCGGGGACTACCTGTATAAATATATATATATATATATATATGGTGTTCTGTTATTGGACTTCTGTGATCGTCATGGATTGTCCATAACGAACACCATGTTCAGGCATAAGTGTGTCCATATGTGCTCTTGGCACCAGGACATAGGTCGCAGTTCGATGATCGACTTTGTTGTCGTCTCATCTGATCTGCGGCCGCATGTCCTGGACACTCGGGTGAAGAGAGGGGCGGAGCTGTCAACTGACCACTACCTGGTGGTGAGTTGGCTCCGATGGTGGGGGAGGATGCCGGTCAGACCTGGCAGACCCAAACGTATTGTGAGGGTCTGCTGGGAACGTCTGGCAGAGTCTCCCGTAAGACGGAGCTTTAACTCCCACCTCCGGGAGAGCTTTGAACACGTTCCGAGGGAGGCGGGGGACATTGAGTCCGAGTGGGCCATGTTCCGCGCCTCTATTGTCGAGGCAGCTTATCAGAGTTGTGGCCGCAAGGTTGTTGGTGCCTGTCGTGGTGGCAACCCTCGAACCCGGTGGTGGACACCGGCGGTGAGGGATGCTGTCAAGCTGAAGAAGGAGTCCTATTGGGCCTTTTTGGCCTGTGGGACCCCGGAAGCAGCAGATAGGTACCGGCAGTCCAAGCGGCATGCGGCTCGGGTGGTTGCTGAGGCAAAAACTCGGGCGTGGGAGGAGTTCGGAGAGGCCATGGAGAATGACTTCCGTACGGCTTCGAGGCGATTCTGGTCCACCATCCGGCGTCTCAGGGGGGGAAAGCGGTACGCGACCAACACCATTTATGGTGGGGATGGCGTGCTGTTGACCTCAACTCGGGATGTTGTGAGTCGGTGGGCGGAATACTTCGAAGACCTCCTCAATCCTACTGGCACGTCTTCCACTGAGGAAGCGGAGCCTGGGGACTTTGGGTCGGGCTCTCCAATCTCTGGTGCTGAGGTCACCGAGGTGGTTAAAAAGCTCTGCGGTGGCAGGGCTCCAGGGGTGGATGAGATTCGCCCTGAGTTCCTTAGGGCTCTGGATGTTGTGGGGTTGTGTTGGCTTACGCGACTCTGCAATATCGCGTGGACATCGGGGGCAGTTCCCTTGGATTGGCAGACTGGGGTGGTGGTTCCCCTATTCAAAAAGGGGGACCGTAGGGTGTGTTCCAACTATAGGGGGATCACACTCTTAAGCCTCCCTGGTAAGGTCTATTCAGGGGTTCTGGAGAGGAGGGTCCGTCGGATAGTCGAACCTCGGATTCAGGAGGAGCAGTGTGGTTTTCGTCCTGGTCGTGGAACACTGGACCAGCTCTACACCCTCAGCAGGTCCTGGAGGGCGCGTGGGAGTTTGCCCAACCAGTTTACATGTGCTTTGTGGACTTGGAAAAGGCATTCGACTGCGTCCCTCGGGGGGTTCTGTGGGGGGTACTCCGGGAGTATGGGGTACCAGGCCCTTTGATATGGGCTGTTAGGTCCTTGTACGACCGGTGTCAGAGCTTGGTCCGCATTGCCGGCAGTAAGTCAGGCTCGTTTCCAGTGAGAGTTGGACTCCGCCAAGGTTGCCCTTTGTCACAAATTCTGTTCATAACTTTTATGGACAGAATTTCTAGGCGCAGCCAAGGTGTTGAGAGGATCCGTTTTGGTGGCCTTAGAATCGCTTCTCTGTTTTTTGCAGATGATATGGTCCTATTGGCTTCATCAGATCGTGATCTACAGCTTTTGCTGGAGCGGTTTGCAGCCGAGTGTGATGCGGCCGGGATGAGGATCAGTTCCTCCAAATCCGAGGCCATGGTCTTGAGCCGGAAAAGGGTAGCATGCCCTCTCCGGGTCGGGGAGGAGGTCCTGCCCCAAGTGGAGGAGTTTAAGTATCTCGGGGTCTTGTTCACGAATGAGGGAAAACTGGAGCGTGAGATCGATAGGTGGATAGGTGCAGCATCCGCAGTGAAGCGGGCGCTGTACCGGTCTGTCGTGGTGAAGAGAGAGCTGAGTCAAAAGGCAAAGCTCTCAATTTACCGATCGATCTACGTTCCCACCCTCATCTATGGTCATGAGCTTTTCTCCGCAGGGTGTCTGGACTCTCCCTTAGAGATAGGGTGAGAAGCTCAGTCATCCGGGAGGGACTCGGAGTAGAGCCGCTGCTTCTCCACATCGAGAGGAGCCAGTTGAGGTGGCTCGGGCATCTGGTTAGGATGCCTCCTGGACGCCTCCCTGGTGAGGTGTTCCGGGCATGTCCCACCGGGAGGAGACCCAGAGGAAGACCCAGGACACGCTGGAGGGACTATGTTTCTCGGCTGGCCTGGGAACGCCTTGGGATTCCCCCAGAGGAGCTGCTCCAAGTGGCTGGGGAGAGGGAAGTCTGGGCCTCCCTACTTAGGCTGCTACCCCCACGACCCAACCCCGGATAAGCGGAAGACAATGGATGGATGGATGGATATACATACATATACATACAGTATACATGTGTAGTGGACCTACCCAGGGTCAAATTAAGGTTTTTGAACTGTCCAGTGATGACCTTTACTGACCTCTCAGTAAAGCAAGACATTTACTACAAAATTATTCATTTAGCTATAATCTGATAACATAGTCACCAATAAGAGACTATTTCTATCTTTGATTTTAGGCTGATGTGATCAAAAGAATAACTTTTGTCATTTTCATGATGTGTGCTTTTAAGCTGTGTTATTCTGTGAGAGTTAAACTGTGTTTCACTGCTGTGTCAAAGGTGCAATCTCGGGTCACAGAGACTTCTTTTAATTTTGTTAATTCAAATGTTATCAAATGAATAATTTTATTTGTAAGAGCATCAGTACATTTTAATGTCAGATAAATCAAATACTCTGCTTAATTCAAAATGTTGTACATGGAGGATTTCTCCTCTCCTCTCGAACTTGCATGTGAAGATAAAAGGAACACTTTATCTCATTCATTTTAGCTTGAGCTCAGGACAATCTAGACACCCAAAGACTTTTGTTTTTGTCCTATTTAATAATCAAGCTATTATCATTAATAGGTCCCATATGTTATGCTCTGATGACGTTTGTTTATTCATACAACAGTGTTGGTAATGAGTTAAGAAAGTTCTAAATCTGCTGTATCATGAGACTGGCGTCTTAAACTAACTTTCTTATCCTTTCTGACATTTTTAATCTAACTTATGCCTCCTCTCAGTGGCTCCTGGCTTAACAGACTGAATCAGAAAGAGCTACGTCTTTCTAGGTCAAGTTAGCCTTAAAAGAGCTCTGACTTCCTGTTTTCAAGAAGTCTGCTGGAGTAAGCCTCAAACTATGGTCTTCTCCAAAGAACTGATGATCGTCTAGTCACACGCTAAGGACACGTCATTCAGTTAAAAGATTTATAACATGCCTGTTATAAATCTATTTCAAGCCGTGAAAAGCTCTCTTTTATTGACATTCCTTTAAGGAACGTCTTATCTTGGAAACACCACCAGGAGCTGCCGTTACTTTCGGTTCGAGTCAAGGCGCACGTCTGGAGACGCTGAGAATGGTAAACGAACTGACCAAACTGGACCGAGGGAGACTGACCATCTTCACGAGGTAACAAGTCGTCAAATGCTTTGCCAAGGGTACCAACGTGTAGCTTTAATCGGCCGGAGAACTGCCATGTTTCTGGTTAAAACACATCAAGATAACTCCCTGACTCTTAACTTTTCTTCCTCCATAAATTTCTCCTCCTAAATCTTTCCCTCTCTATCTAAGCTGGAAACTATTTTAAGCTGAAAGAGCCCACAGACTAAATATGTTAACATCCAATATTTATGTCTGTTGTGTTGAATTTAAGTTTGCTGACGTATTAATTTGAAAGAAAGTGAAATCATGTCAATCAAGTGTAATGGTGTTAATTTAGTTGATTTATTTTAAATAAATGATAGTGTCTCTTTGACATATCAAACTAAGTTAACGTCTTTGTCACTTAATGGCTTTGTGTATTTATCCATCATAAAGATCACAGAAATATTGGGTAAACTGAAAAAGAACAGAATCCGTGAATTTACTATTCAATCTGAATAAGTAGATTAATTAAGGATAAAGAGGTCAGTATTAATATTGACCTCCTCATAATTCTTACACATGTATATATATTGCTTAGTCACATTCAGATAAATAGAAAATATACTATATAATGTATATCACAGCTCTTGCATCATACAAAATGCAAGTTAGAATCGTGTATTCTATCTGTTATTTAGACTGAGTTTTATCATGAAACTCCATTTACATCACCTCATATAGCTCTGTGAGTGTCACTGAGCGGCACTATAGAATAAGACTTTAAACACCACAGGGAGTGTGCATGACTCCTTCCTACTTCCAGCTAAGTGAACAAATTCAGAAATGTCTCGCCTCATTTCACTCTGCTAAAAGCCATATGTATCATTATTCCCATTCATATTCAACTAATAGAAGTTCAGAATTCATTTGTTTTCAAACACATTATTTTGTTTTTAATTTTATTTTGTATTACTGAATTCTTACCTGACTGATGTGCTTAAGAGGACAGCCTGCTCTGCAAGTTAGAGCATCTCAAATGGGACACATTTATTACAACACTAAATCACAATTCTGCATTTCTTACCTTTGCTGCGTCGTCGACCTCTGTTCTGCTCTGTGTAAAACTTCATTTGGTTGTCATCTTCAGGCTCTGAACCAGATTCTCCCTGGGGACCATACATGCCTCCAGTTGCTGGCAGTGAAAAGTTGAGATGAAAAAAAAATTAAAAGAAGAAAAGACAAATCAATTGAGAATATGATATACAATTATTTCCATATTTTGCTTTTTAGAGTGATAACTGCTTTATTTAATTATGGAAGAGAACAGGTGGAAGATAACTTGGAGAGGTGAAGGTATACACTTGAAAGAAGATGCATGAAAGTCAGTCGTAGTAAGACAGAGTATACAGTATGTGTGAATGAGAGGGAGGCCGGCGGAATAGTAGAGGCCACAAAGGTGCATGTGCTTGGGGTCCACTGTCCAGGGAAATGAGGAGTGTGGTAAATAGGTGAAAAAGAAAGCTTAGGCAGGATGAAGTGGGTGGAGAAACGTTTCAGGAGTGATTTACAACAAAAGGGTGTCAGCAAAGGTCAAAGGAAAAGTTTACAAGATGGTGGTGAGCAGATATGCGGAATAATTTGGAGACAGTGACTCTGAAAAAAGACAGGAGACAGAAATGGAAGTGGCAGAAATGAAGATGTTGAGGTTCTCCTTTGGACTGACAATGGAAGATAAATTAGGAATGAGATCATCAGAGGTACAGCACATGTTGAACAACTGGGAGATAAAGTTAGAGAGACCAGACTGAGATGTCCAGAGGAGGGACAGTGGGTATGTTGGTAGAAGGATGTTAGAAATGCAACTGCCAGGAAAAAGACAAAGAGGAGATACAGTACAGTATATGGATGTAGATAGAGAGGACATGGAGGTAGTTGGAGTGAGGACAGAGTGAGATGTAGGAAGATGACAATATGGCAACCACAGAAAGGGAAATTTGGGAGAAGAAGAAGAAGAAGAAACTGTAACATGAGCAATGATACCATATTTATCCACTTGAGTGCAAAGTGTATAAAAATACTAAGATCACACAATTATAGTATAAAAATGTGTTGTTTTGTTTTACTTTTGAATTCCCCCTGCTGGTTTGATCAATGGACAATTTATCTGTGGAGCTCAATTTTCTAATCATACAGTGCCACTTTGCCAAACTGTTTGTGCATGTGCCTGTGAGCATATCTGTGATGGAGAGACAGCTAAACAGATGATGCGAGAAGCTTTGTTTGTACTGTCTGGTCAGCGCCAAATCAAAGCACAAACTGTCACTAAAACTCAAAGGGATTGCCTCAAAAGTGATCATTGTCAAATTGCAAGACTTTTCATACGGTTACGCTTCTGAAATGTAAATATGTAAAGTAAATAGGATGAGATTTGTTTGAAACAATTTCCTAACCTGATTAAAGAAAAATGTAGAAAAAAAACTAATCAATTCACTCTCTGCCTATACTATTTGGTTTCTTTTTTCATCTGTATTGCTAATACCCATAGGTTTATAGATTATTTCTAATCTCCTAGAGTGGAAGGTGAATAAAGGACAAAAATATAAAATCATATGATGGAGCATCTACAATAGGAGGAAATGCTGTACCTGCTCACAAACATTTAAGTGAAGAAGTAAAACTACAATTGAGTTAGTGTTTTACAGCAATAATACTTGATAGCATGCAAAGGCAACAAACAATGATTCAGAGATGGTTGTTATTTCAAAGTACATAAAAGCATTATTCCCATAGCCATGTCAAGACCACACTTAACTGTTGCCAGCTAAATCTCTTCGAGATTGTGTCTTTCCTACAGCATAATAAAGATGAAATGAATTGAAGCAGATACTTTATTAGCTACAAGCCTTTTTTAAGCTTTTGTGTAAGTTTAATTGGGATGTTATGTACTTGACATCTACTTTTATTCTGGGATGGTCTCATTGCTCCAGATATATATTTTTTTAAGATTTCTTGTTTTGTCCTGCCATCAAACTGACCTCATTTTCAATTTTGCTGAGAGTATTCAGAGCCTTTTGTCTGTGTTATCACAGCCAATCTGCCTCAGATGTCATTTTTAAATGGAGACAAGAGTGCTGTGAAAAAGCATTTGCTCCCTTACATGTTCTTTATTTTATTTTTTATTTTTTAAACGTTTTTGTCCTAATTGCACGTTTCAGGTTATCTAACAAATATCAGACAAATGTAACCTCAGTAAATACAAAATGCAGTCTTTAGATGGTGATTTCATTTATTAAGGAAATAAAAGCTATCCAAACCAACCTGGCCTTATGTGAAAAATTAATTGCCACATAAACCTAATTACTGGTTATGCCACCCTTTGGTGGCAACAAGTGCAATCAAGCATTTGTGATAAACGTCCATGAGTTTTTGACACGGCTGAGGAGTTCTGCTGATGTGCTTCAAATCAATGTCTTGCTGAAAAACCCACGTGTGCTTGAGTTTAAGGTCACAAACTGATGGTCCAGCCTTCTCTTTCAGGATTTTATAAATTTGAAACATAATTCATTATTCTAGCAATTGCAGCAAGTTGCTCAGGTCCTGGAGCAGTAAAGCAGCTCCAGATACTACACCATTGATGCTACAGCACTACTATTTGACTGTCAGTAAGGTGTTATTTTTCTAAAACACAGTTAGTTTTCAGATGCAATGGAAAGATCACCTTTCAAATAGTTTCAATTCTGACTTCACCTGTTCACCTGCCTTTATAAACTCAACATCCACAATCCACCAGTGCCAAATTATTGAACCTTTTCAAGCAGTAGATGTCCAGCGTTCATGCCACAGTCTTGCTTGACTATCCAGTTCTGACCTCTTGCCTTCCTCTTGGTTTCTTTGCCTTGCTTACCCCCACCCCTGCCATCATTTGGATCTCGCTCTCTGGCCACTGAAACAATTATGCTCTTCCTCACCTCGACTACGCCTCTTGCCTAACCCTCTAGATCTGGACAAGGATTTCTGACCACATGTGTATGACCTTGGACTGTTCTACTGGACCTCATTTCTGGACTTGCCCAGATGTCTCACGCTGCACAGCTCTGCTGCCCTGCTGCAGCTCAATCACAGCTGGTGACGTCATCGGATCCACCTGTCACACGGAGTCTGCTCTCTGCCTGACTGTGAAGGTTAGTGACTTTCTTTTTCCCTCTAAGAACCTTCACAGTCAAAGTCCAGCCTCTAACTCTCCTGTCTCTGCAGATCTGAGGGGCCCCCGGACCCAGACCTCCACCAGAGTTCCTGCTTTAATAAACACTTTAAACAATACCTGCATTTTGGTGCATTTACTTAATCCAAAACCTGGTTCATGTCACTAAGGGCCAGACTGTTTTAGTTTTAACCCCTAACTGAATAAATGTATCATCTGAAAATTGCACAAGGGTATTTACTCATGTCTTCTTTGTCTAACATTACGTGGTGAAATTGTTTGCTCTGAAGCACGTGTGTGACAAACGAAGGGGGAAATGACTTTACTGCATTCTGCTACTTGTTAATACATTGCTACATTCTTTTTCAAGCATTTAGCAAAATATTACTGGCATGTTTAAGTCAGTATACCACAAACAGTTGAATTCTGAACACACTTGAAACAACCATATTCAGGACAGCAGTAGTTTTTAGGATTCTGAGTAAATTGTTACTGCCAACTCCCTTCCTCAATGATTGCTACTCCTAGTCCTAGTCCTTCCTTATTCCTGGACCTGCCTAATCCTGTGCAGGGTCATGGCATGGAGAGTGGTGGCTGTCAGTAAGTGAAAGATGGAGTACACTTTGAACAGGTCATCGCAAGGCCAACACTCACTATTTCCATCCTATGTAGGGTGTGCTTGTTTGGGAGATGACTCCATAAAGTGGAGGTCAAGAAGAGTGTGAAAAATAAGGAGGGGCTGGAAATTTATTCTCTGGGCCATGTCCATGCTTTTGCAGGATGCTAGATATTGTAACAGGTTGATGGCTGAGATATTCAAAAACATATGTGGCTCAAAATGAATCTAAATGATTGTATTCAACTTTCTAAACTCACAGTAACTTAATATGTTCTAATAACTTTTCTTAAGGAGTATTTTTTCACAAACTGTGTCCTTTAAAATTAAGTAATATTCTGTCATTGTGCCTATCTGCCTTTTTTTAAAACAAAACTTATTATCTATTCATTACCAGCTTCTTATTGATGTCCTTGCCCTAGCAACTCAAATTTTCATTATCCATCTGTGTGCTCAAATCCACTGTCACCAGCAATCTAAACTGAGGAGGAATGCCCCGTTTCTTGATTTCATTTAGAAAAACACACTGCTATGATGCTTGCTCATCTCCTAATATTAAAACTCCTGATTCCCAAGTTCGTTTACAACAGTGTCCACAGTTCTTGACTTCTATCTTTGCTGAATAGAAAACAATTCAGTGTTGACTAAGAGAGAGTGTGTACACTGGCTCAGAAAAAAGCTTAGTCTAATAAGTAACTGTTCAGAAATGAAACTGTCTATTTTAAAGTTTTTTTTAGTGTTTTGGTCATATACTTTTGTTCCACCACCCCACCGTATCAGTTGAAAAATTCTTGTCTCATACTCTTAAATATTGTGAACACATTTAATGTATCTTATATTACACACATGTGTATATTACACACATGTATATATATATATATATATATATATATATATATATATATATATATATATTGGGGCCGAGATGGTGTAGAGGCAGGACAGCCGGGGTTCGATCCCCAGTCACTGCATACCTCGTGTCCCTGGGCAAGACACTTAACCCCGAGTTGCTCACGGTAGGACTGGCAGCGCCTTGCATGGCAGTCTACCACTACGTGTATGAATGTGTGTATGCATGGATGGATGGCTGGTACTGTGAAGCGCTTTGGGGCCCCTCATAGGGGGCTGGAACGTGTTATATAAGTAAGCTTCATTTACCATTTACGATATACTGTATATGTGTGTGTGTGTGTGTGTGTGTGTGTCTGTGTTTTTTTTTTTTTTACAAATTTCATGTCTTGAAACAGTTAATACAATTGAAAAAACACATTCATTTAAACCATTGACAAAACATTTCAACCACTAGTCTAAGACTAGATAATTTGGTTTAAAAACTGCACTAAATATGCCACCTAGCTAGTGTAAAATTATCTTTGCATAAATGTTTGCCTATTTTGTGTCAAAACAAAATTTACATTAAGATCAAGACAATTTTTAAAGTCCAACTACTAATCAGAAAGCCTTTAAGAATGCCAATGTTTGTATGGATCTGATTTAAACAAAACTGTTCCAATACATTAATTCAACCTTTAGTTATACAGGTTAGTCCAATTGAGCCTCGGGGACTCATTTACAAGAAAGACCTGAATACATACTGTATGTGGAAACGACAAAATTCATGTATGCAGAATCAGACCCCCTTAGATATAATGAAAGTAAATATGGCGTTTTAAGGGGAAAAAAATCTGAAACAACTATGATTTTAAATAACATGTATAGATTGGTATTGCACACAGGCATACAAAAACAACATTAGAAAAAATTGCTAGCAAAAATTGTATGTACAGAATGCATATGTATAGACACTGAAACAAGACACCATTGAAGCTCTTTCATGAACTCTTTTTCACTTTAAAATAAACTCATTTCCCATAAAAATCATACTATTATATCCTTTTTAAAATAAGTTTACTGCAAATAAAAATAAAAAATGTTATTTTTTTGTTGGTGTTTCTTGTTCACTGGACAAAATTACAATTCCTCGATAAATGCTGAGCAGTGCCAAGTGAAATATCCTTTTTGCCTTACTTCAAAAATTATATGCCATGGTTCGTGAAAATTTGATTGCATCATTAAGATTCTGGACATGATTAAAAAGTTACATTTCATCAGAGTAAAAAGGAATGTACTGAAAGCTCACTCTTTTGCTCTGGTGCACTTCAACTGGATGAGAGTCGAGTTAGACTCAAGTGCTGGAGTCTGTCTGTTTGGAAAAGTGAAGCTAAGGAAATGTGGTGTAAAATTGGTTCTAAATTTATGCATCATGCTAGAACATGTCTAAAGAGTTGGTGGACGCACAAAAAAGGAAAGAACAGAAGGGCAGCTTCACAGATTCAAGCTGCTGGCTGTACAGATATGTGAGAATAGGTGTTGCATTTATATCTAATGAAAAAAAGATTGTGTTTTTAAAAGAAAATGTATCACACTAAATCTATTTTTTAAATATCTGATACAACTGCATCTTCCATGATTCGTCATAATAATGTCAACTAACCCCCACAGGGGATGTAATCACTTGTGTTGTTATTTTAATTTAAGACAAAAAAATTTTTTTGTGCATGTTATTATACCTCACTCAGTTTTTAAATGCTGCCAATTGATGAACAAGCTTTGCTTTCCCATAATTAACATGCCAACTTCTTAGCCACATAATGAAATTATATTTCCACTGGAATTATTCCACACATTATGGTATGCAGTTCCAACAGGCACTACTTCAGTTCTGTTTTTATATGGACGTTGTCCACAAAACAACTATCCCTAATCTTTACAAAGCATTTCCTTCAAGCAAGCCTGAGCCTGTAATGCATGAAATTATTTCTATACATAACAGTAGGCTGAAGTTGATTCATCATTGTTCTGCTTCTGTACAGTGATGGAGTAGTCACAGGGCAGAGTTGGTGAGTAGGTGTGATGTTGAAGTGATGCACTTTAATCAAGAGAGATGCTGTTGCTTTGCTTATTCCGCTTCATATGCAAAAGCTTATACAGTATGTTCATGGGACCTGGACAGTTTGATTGAATCAAATGCCAACAACCAAAGTCGATTTAATCAGGGAATTATTTTTGTGACCTCATAAAAAACCATCAGTGTTAAAAGAACTACGGTACTGTATATGTTTTCAGCCATTCGTATCCTAAAATTTGTAACATTCAGAGTTTAGACACAACAACAAACAACCACTTCCCATTACAAATGAAACAAACAAACAAAAAATGATTTGAATTTAATAGTCTGTTGAGTCTTTTTATTATCAAAGCATCAGTGACCCTCACATACTTTGAATATGAACAGTTGAGAACACACGGTGGGACTCAATACACTAAAGGCCCTTGTCCCAAATATTATAGGATTAGTCACGAAATATGTTTTGTTATGATAAAAATAATGGCAAACTATTGTCACTACTACAAAGTAGTATTATATATGATATGAATCAGGATTTCTGTTAAACATTTTTATTAAGACAAGATAATTTTCAAAATGTATAACTTCACAAAAAATAATGATACATGTTATGTTTGTTTATGTAAACTTCATTCTTTAATTCCTCTTTTGCAGATATTTCCGATTTATTAGTTATTTTTGTTTAATAAATATTAGACATACTGTACAATGTGATTATTTTAGACATATGGATAGTTGTGAAAATTCCATGCACAATTATACTTTGATTTAGCATAATGTGTATGCATAACATTGAATAGAATTTTACAAATCATATAAGAAGACTGTGAGGCGTGTGTATAGGAGTGTGTGTTAACCCAATGACAGATGGATTGTGGTTCCAGGCTAGGGTACTGGTTTGATGAATAACACACAGTAAACACATCTAAAACAAGGTGCAAAACTCTTCGGAAATCTGCCCCCAGTCTATTTGCTTTACCTCCTTTTCCACAATTTTTCTTCCTTTGTCAGTTAATTTTCTTCTGTCCTGATCTGCTTTATCTCTCTCCTTCAGTAGTAATACATTTTAGTGACCAACAACACTAAAGCTTTGTTACAGTGTTATCTACAGTATACTACTTTGCATCAATTTGTTTCCTTATAAATAAATGTTGGACATCTGCATTCAAGTAATTTACATCACAACTGTTCACAATATTTATTAGAATTTGATAAGGCATGATTAGAGAGCAGCTATGTACTTTAGTGTTGATCAAATACAGGTAAAACAAACGTTTTCACTTGCTATCAGTTACTTTTGCACTTGTGAACAGCAAGTGCATCAATATACCCCCCCCCCCCCAGTAAATGTACTGTACAGGTTTTCTAATGATCAAAGTACTTTCACAGAGCTAAAACATACAGTTATTGTCCATCCATCCATCCATCCATCCATCCATCCATCCATCCATCCATCCATACATACATCCTCTTATTCTGAAGTTGGGTCACAGGGGCAACAGCTTGAGACATCTTTTTCCACAGCCACCTCTTCAAGCTATTCTGGAAAGATTCCAATCCATTCCCAGGCCAACCAAGAGACATACCGTAGTCTCTCTAGCATGTCCTGGGTCTTCCCCTGAGTTGATGTTGTGGAGCGGCAGTTATAATCTGAGTCTTTCCTTTATGACCGAACTTCTCAACATATCTCTAAAGGAGAGTACACACACCCTATGGACTAAACTCATTTTAAGCACATGTATCTGGTTCTTTCTGTCACTACCCAGTGTTTGTGGCCATAGGTGAGGATAGGAACAAAGACTGTCTAGTAAACAGAAAACTTTGCCTTACAGCTCAGCTCCCTCTTTACCACAACAGACTGGCACAGAGTCCACAATACTGCAAATGATGCATCAATATGTCTGTCAATCTCATGCTCGGTCTTCCCTCATTTGTAAAAAAACAAACAGCAAGATACGTGAACTCCTTCACTTGAGGCAGAAACTCATTCTCGACCCAAAGAAAGTAATCCAAGCTTTTCTGATTGGGGACCATGGTCTCAGATTTGGAGGTGGTGATTCTTATCTCAGCCACTTCACACTCGACTGCAAACTGTTTCAGAGAGAGCTGAAGGTTATGTCATGATAACAACAACAAGACCACATCATCTGCAAATAGCAGAGATGGAATTCTGAGGACACTGAACTGGGCTCCCTCTGCCCCCAGGCCGCACCAATTATTTTTTCCTCATTTAAGTTGAAAATAATCAGTGACAATGAGCAGCCCTGATGGAGTCCAACTCCCATCCTGATGGGGTCAGACTTGTCACAATCCAAAACAAACTCATGTGCCGCTTGTTTAGGGGCCAAACAGTTCATAGCAATGGGCCCTCAATCCCATATTCATGGAGCACCAGCTTCAGGGTACCTCAAGGAACAGGGTTGAATGCCTGTTCCAAGTCTACAAAACAAATTTAGACTAGATGGACTTCCATGACCCTTCACGGGCCCTATTGAGGTTGGGGCGGCCGGGCGTAGTGGTAATGGCAGTCGTCCCCCGATCAGAAGGTTGGATGTTCGAATCCCGGTTCCCCACACAATGTGTCGTTGTGTCCCTGGGCAAGACACTTAACCCCAAGTTGCTCCCGATAGGACTGGATGGCGCCTTGCATGGCAGTCTGCCGCTACCGGTGTATGAATGTGTGTATGAATGGATGGATGGTTGGTATTGTAAATCGCTTTGGGGCCCCTCATAGGGGGCTGGAAATCGCTATATAAATAAGCTCCATTTACCATTTAAAGACATGGTCCAATGTTCCATGGGCAGGATGAAGCCTGCATTGTTCCTCCTGGATCTGAGGTTTGACCAACGATCAAACCCACATCTCCAGTACCCCTGAATAGACCTTACTAGGGAAGCTAAAGGGAGTGATACCCTTATAATTTGAATTCACCATCTGGTCCCTCTTTTTGAAGAAGGGAACCACCACCCCAGTCTGCCAATCCAGTGGAACTGCCTCCCAATGTCCACAATATGTTGCAAAGGAATTGCACCAAGACAGCCCCACAACATCCACAGCCTTAAGGAAATAAGGACATACCTCATCTATCCCTGGTACCCTGCTGCTGCAGAGCTTTTTAACTATCTCGGCAACACCAGTCGTGGTTATGGATAGACCAATCCCAAAATCCTCAGACTTAGCTTCTTCCATGCAAGATGTGCTGGTGGGATTAAGAAGGTCTGAGAAGTATCCCTTCCACCTTCAGACAAAATCACTGGTTGAGGTCAAAAACATCACATATTCACTGAACACAGTTTTAACAAAACACTCCATTCCCCTCCTCTGCCACTTGATGGTTTGCCAGAATCTCCTTGGAGCCAATTGAGAGCCTCTATCGAAGGCCTCAACAAACACCTCCCACATCTGAGTTTTTACCTCAGCACCAGACAAGGCTGTGGCCCTCTTGACCCTCCGGTACTTCTCAACTACCTCTGGACTCCTACCAGCAAACAAGGTTTGACAGGACTCCTTCACTTTGACAGCCTCCCTGACCCAGGGTGTCCACCACTGAGTTTGAGGATGGCCACCGCAAGAAGCACAGCCAACCTTGCAGCCACAGCTCATGGCAGCCACCTCTACAACTGAGTTATGGAACATTGCTCACTCTAACTCAATGCTCGTTGCCTCAGCTGGGACATGGTTAAAGTTCTCCTGGAGGTGTGAGTTAAAGATATTTCTGACATATTGTTATCCCAGATGTTTGCAGCAAGCATTCAATACACATTTGGATCTATTGGGTTTGTCGGGCATCTTCTGCCACCATCTGATCCAACTCACTACCAGGTGGTGATCAGTTGACAGCTCAGCTCCTCTCTTCACCCGAGTGTCCAAAACAGTTGGCTACAATTTTGATGACATTATTACAAAGTCACTCATCAATCTACTGCCCAGGGTGTCCTGGTGCCAAGTGCACTACTACCATACCATACCATACCATACCATACCATACCATTTTGTTTATAAACACACTTATGTTCAAACATAGTGTTTGTGATGGACAAACTGTGACTAGCACATAAGTCCAACAACAGAACACAGTTCAGTTTCAGATCAGAGAGGTTGTTCCTCCCAATTGCGCCCCCTCAATTTCACACTGTCATTACCCATGTGGGCATTGATGTTCCCCCAGTAGATCAGAGGAGTCTCCAGCTGGAGAACCTTCCAGAACCCCTCTAATGATTCCAAGATGACCATATACTCTGAACTATTGATTAGCATGTCGGTATGAACAACCATCAGAGCCTGTTATCCTATTCAAATGCACAGGGAAGCTGCCCTCTCATCTACCTTGGAAAACACCAACATTCAGGCACCAAGTTGGGGGCCAAAAGTAGACCCACACCAGCTCAGCACCTCTCACCATGGGAGTAAGAGTGGATTCCAGTGTGGAATAATGTCTAGCCCCTCTCAAAAAGATTGGTTCTGGAGTCCATACTGTGAATCAAAGAAAGCCCAACTATCTAGCCTGTACCTCTCAACCTCACACATACGCTCAGGCACTTTTCCCACTAAAGAGGGGGTGTTCCATGTCCCAAGAGCCATGGTCGGATCACCAAGTAACCCCCCCACACACACACACACACACACACCTTCAGCCACTGCCCATGGCATCATGCACTTGAATTGCACGGTCCCTCCTGAAGGTAGGTAATGTGCCCACAGAAAGTTGATCCCATGTTGCTCATTCAGGCTGAGCCCTATCAGGCCCCACAAGTGTTGTAATATATTTTGATGAGATGTTTACTTGGTTTTCACTTATTTAAGTGGAGTGAATTAACAATTTAAAATGTATACGGTATTTGTAGAGTTAAAATCCAATTTTCTATCAAACACCTTCAACTAGCAGTGTATATAGTAAGGCTTCACGTAACATCACTGCTTTGGTAACAAGCAACAATAAAGTAGCTAAGTAGCAGCTAATTTGCTCTGCATTCAGCTGGTCTGCCTGCCAGCTCAAACAGCAGCTGTGCGCACGCCTCTAAATCACTTCACAAGTTGCCAGGTTGCAGTGACAGATGGGTTGAAAATATATAGTGTGTAGATTATGTGTGCGTGAGTGTGTGTTTTCTATTTCTTTGGGTAATTTCAGCCAAACATATGAAACCCTTGGATATAAGAATGATGATTAATCATAATAAAGTTAGATGTAACAAACATACTTTGTAGTAAGTTTTCTGGTCTAAAGGATGACTAAAAACACTCAAAATGCAAGAAAATTGCCAAAAATCCTACACGTTGGACAGGTCGTAAGTTCATCATATAGCCACATAGAAACAGAGACAAACAGCTATTCACACTCTCACTCACACCTAGGGACAATTTAGTATTACCAAATAGCCTAACACGCATGATTTTGTTCTGTGGGAGGACATTGGATTCCCTCGAGCAAATCCACACATGCACAGAGAACATACAAACTCCACCCAGAAAGGTCCCTGGCTTCCGTTTGATCCAGCCACCTTCTTGCCGAAAGGCAACAGCTCTTCCAACTGAGCTAATGTATCACACAGAAAACAATGTACCAACGAAAAAGAAAAGGCTTAAATTCTGTAGCATGAAAAGGTGCTTCCCTGGCTATGACCTCTGACCTTTGGGTTCTCTACCAGATTAATCCTGAACTGTTTTCTTTAAAGTTACATTTGACTTGAATAATGTCTGAAGTTTTCACACACTGACTGTCCTTAAACTCAGTCAGCTACAATCTGACTAATGTTTACTCTTTTTCTTTTATGCTTTTAAGAAAAAGAAAAAGAAAACCATTAATGAAGTTTGTTTAATTTGATTATGACTGGTGTGAACATGAATTAGTTTGATTATTGTTTGCAATAATTTTAATGAAATTGCGTGAAATATATATTTTCACAAAATTTCTCTGTTCTTGATTTCAGAAAATAACTTTTCCTTGAAAAATGCCCATGTGTACGTGTTTTTAAGTTTGAATCAGTTTATGTCAGTGAGGAATAATAATAATAATTCAAAGTTGCCCAAAACATCTATCCATCCATCCATCCATCCATCTATCCATCCATCCATCCATCCATCCACCCACCCACCCACATATCATCTATCATTATCCATCTACCTATCCGTCTATCCATCTATCTATCTACATACACATACATACATACATACATTCATCCATTCATCCATCCATTCTCTTCCGCTTATCTGGGGTCGGGTTGGGGGGGGGTGGGGCAGCGGCCTAAGTAAGGAGACCCAGACTTCCCTCTCCCCAACCACTTGGAGCAGCTCCTCCGGGGGAATCCCAAGGCATTCCCAGGCCATTCGTGAAACATAGTCCCTCCAGAGTGTCTGGGTCTTCCTCTGGGTTTCCTCCCGGTGGGACGTGCCCGGAACACCTCAACAGGGAGGCGTCCAGGAGGCATCCTAACCAGATGCCCGAGCCACCTCAACTGGCTCTTTCGATGTGGAGAAGCAGTGGCTCTACTCTGAGTCCCTCCCGGATGACCGAGCTTCTCCCCCATCTCTAAGGGAGAGTCCAAACACTCTGCGGAGAAAACTCATTTCAGCCGCTTGTATCCGAGATCTCGTTCTTTTGGTCACAACCCAAAGCTCATGACCATGGATGAGGGTGGGAACGTAGATTGATCAGTAAATTGAGAGCTTTGCCTTTTGACTCAGCTCTCTCTTCACCATGATAGACCGGTACAGCGCCCGCTTCACTGCCGACACTGCACCTATCCGCCTATCAATCTCACGCTCCAGTTTTCCCTCATTCGTGAACAAGACCCCGAGATACTTAAACTCCACTTGGGGCAGAACCTCCTCCCCGACCCGGAGAGGGCACTCTACCCTTTTCCGGCTCAAGAACATGGCCTCGGATTTGGAGGAACTGATCCTCATCCCGGCCACGTCACACTTGGTTGAAAACCGCTCCAGTGAAAGCTGTAGATCATGACCTGATGAAGCCAATTGAACAATATAATCTGCAAAAGACAGAGACGTAATCCTAAGGCCACCAAAACCGATCCCCTCAACACAATTGTTGCGCCTAGAAATTATGTCCATAAAAGTTATGAACAGAATCGGTGACAAAGGGCAACCTTGGCGGAGTCCAACTCTCACTGGAAACGAGCCTGACTTACCGCCAGCAATGTGGACCAAGCTCTGACCACCGGTCGTACAGGGACCTAACAGCCCGTATCAAAGGGCCTGGTACCCCATACTCCCGAAGTACCCCCCACAGGTCCCCCCAAGGGACACGGTCAAATGCCTTCTCCAAGTCCACAAAGCACATGTAAACTGGTTTGTCAATCTCCCACGTACCCTCTAGGACCCTGCTGAGGGTGTAGAGCTTGTCCAGTGTTCCGCGACCAGGACGAAAACCACACGGCTCCTCCTGAATCTGAAGTTCGACTATCCGATGGACCCTCCTCTCCAAAACCCCTATATAGACCTTACCAGGGAGGCTTAAGAGTGTGATCCCCCTATAGTTGGAACGTACTCTATGATCCCCCTTTTTGAATAGGGAAACCACCACCCCGGTCTGCCAATCCAGGGGAACTGCCCCCGATGTCCATGCAATATTGCAGAGTCGCGTAAGCAAACACAATCCCACAACATCCAGAGCTCAAAGGAACTCCAGTTGAATCTCATCCACCCCTGGAGCCCTGCCACCGAGGAGCTTTTTAACCACCTTGGTGACCTCAGCACCAGAGACTGGAGAGCCTGACCCAAAGTCTCCAGGCTCTGCTTCCTTAGTGGAAGACGTGCCAGTGGGATTGAGGAGGTCTTCGAAGTATTCTGCCCACTGACTTACAACATCCCGAGTTGAAGTCAGCAGCACGCCACCCCCATTATAAATAGTGTTGGTGGCGAACCGCTTTCCCCCCCCCCCGAGACGTCAGATGGTGGACCAGAATGGTCTCAAAGCCGTATGGAATTCATTCTCCATGGTTTCTCCGAACTCCTCCCACGCCCGAATTTTTTCCTTAGCAACGACCTGAGCTGCATGCCGCTTGGACTGCTGGTACCCATCAGCTGCTTCTAGGGTCTCACAGGCCAAAAAGGCCCAGTATGACTCCTTCTTCAGCCTGACAGCATTCCTCACCGCCGGTGTCCACCACCGGGTTCGAGGGTTGCCACCACGACAGGCACCAACAACCTTATGGCCATCGCTCTGATAAGTTGCCTCGACAATAGAGGCGCAGAACATGGCCCACTCAAACTCAATGTCCCCCGCCTCGCTCGGAACGTGTTCAAAGCTCTCCCGGAGTTGGGAGTTAAAGCTCTGTCTTACGGGAGACTCTGCCAGACGTTTCCAGCAGACCCTCACAATACGTTTGGGTCTGCCAGGTCTGACCGACATCCTCCCCCATTATCGGAGCCAACTCACCACCAGGTAGTGGTCAGTTGACAGCTCCGCCCCTTTCTTCACCCGAGTGTCCAAGAAATGTGGTTGCAGATCAGATGAGACGACAACAAAGTTGATCAACGAACTGCGACCTCGGGTGTCCTTGTGCCAAGAGCACATATGGACACCCTTATGCTTGAACATGGTGTTCGTTATGGACAATCCATGACGAGCACAGAAGTCCAATAACAGAACACCAGTCAGGTTCAGATCAGGGGGGCCGTTCCTCCCAACCACACCCCTCCAGGTCTCACTGTCATTGCCCACTTGAGCGTTGAAGTCCCTCAGTAGAACAAGTGAGTCCCCAGGAGACGCACTCTCCAATACCCCCTCCTAGGACTCTAAAAAGGGTGGGTAATCTGAGCGGCCGTTTGGCACATAGGCACAAACAGCAGTCAGGACCTGTCCTCCCACACGTAGGCGGAGGGAGGCTACCTTCTCATTCACTGGAGTGAACCCCAACGTACACGCGCCAAGCTGGGGGGCAATAAGTATGCCCACTCCTGCTCGGCGCCTCTCACTATGGGGCAACTCCAGAATGGAAGAGTGTCCAACCCCTCTCAAGGAAACTGCTTCCAGAGTCAGAGCCATGCATTGAGGTGTGTCTGACTATTTCTAGCCGGAACCTCTCAACCTCAAACACCAGCTGAGGCTCCTTCCCCACCAGAGAGGTGACGTTCCACGTCCCAATAGCCCGCTTCTGTAGCCGAGGATCAGACCACCAGGGTCCCCGCCCTCTGCCACCATCCATTCCACATTGCACCAGACCCCTTTGGCCCCTCCCACAGGTGGTGAGCCCATCCATCCATACATCCATACATACATATTACTTATATAAGTTATAGAAGTTCTATGATTTCAGTTAACATATTGTATATATTTAAACACGTAGAAAGTAATATGCTTCTTTGTGGGAACTGGCAAACGGACAGATGAACATACAAATGAATGGATGAATAAACTGGTATTTGAAAAAAGTGTTTTAATTTTTATCCTGGATATTGATGTGTTAAAACATTTAACAGAGAAAACAGTAAAGAACCAACAGGAGTGTAAGAAAGGGCATTTTATGTCACAGTTGCTTAGTGAAGCAAGAACAATGTGATGTAGTGTTGCAAGGGTTTAAAGGAGTGTTCGAGAGAAAAAGAGATGGTGAGCCAAAACACAAACATGAATGGGCTGTAGAAAGTACACAGTCCACAAGAGAGACATGATAGCACTGGTTTTTAGTCTTCTGAGTAATGAGAATAATTGGTTGGGTGAGGAGGAGTTTTGGGAATGTAGTATAGTGAGGTTATAACTTCAGTCTGAACAGTTAAAACTAATGATGTTAGGCATATGGTTCAAAATAGTCTGGTATTATTGTGAAATAATGCATTCTGTTTCATCATACACACATGCACACACTCCTGGCTGGTTCTATATATATATAACATGTCGGGGAGAAAATATGACATGATTGGTATATGTGATCCTAAAAATTGTCAGCTTTCAGCAAAATTACAGTTATAAAATAATTGTATATTAATCTTCAAAAGCATAACTTCTGCTGAATAGATGGGGGGGGGGGGTGGTATATACATATGTATTGCACTGCACACAATCAGACTAAATAAACAAATCTTTAGACGACAGTTTATACAAAAAATAAAATTAAATCTAAGAACAGTAGTGTGTCATTGTGTGAAAGGTAAAACTTGTTTGGTGCTGTCTACCTATTTGACATACTGCACTGTAAACTCCAAAACATTTTGAATTTAAATGAAGATAAAATATATTTCCAATAGGACTTTTATTTTGGACAATGTGCATACATGCAGTTTTCTTATAGCGTCAAACTGTATTTATCTTCTATAAGTCATAATAAATATTCTTATATCTAGTATTTTAACTTAATAAAGACCACATCGTATCATCATTCTGGTTAGATAAAAGTTGCACATACACACACATATATACTGTATGTATATATATATATATATATAATAATAATAATAATAATAATAATAATAATAATAATAATAATACATTTTATTTGTAGGCGCCTTTCTTGGCACTCAAGGTCACCTTACATTGTCAATCATAAAAATAAAATAAAAATAAACCAGACACAATATTATAAACACAGTAAAAACAAGTAAAATGAATTAAAATTAAAATTAAAATAAGACAATGCAGTTGTTATCATAGTGCATAGGCTACTTTAAACAGGTGAGTTTTGAGTTTGACTTTGAAATGTGGCAATGAGTCTGTGTTGCGAATATCAGGTGGGAGTGAGTTCCAGAGCTGGGGAGCAGAGCAGCTGAATGCTCTGCTCCCCATAGTAACAAGACGGGCAATGGGAACAATGAGCTGGATGGAAGAAGAGGATCTGAGGGTACGAGCAGGTGTAGCAATGTGAATAATGTCTGAAAGGTATGGAGGAGCAAGGTTGTGGACAGCTTTGAATGTAAGGAGGAGTATTTTGTAATTGATGCGATATGGGATGGGAAGCCAATGAAGCTGTTTTAAAACAGGTGTGATGTGATGGATTGAGGGGGTCCATGTAATGATACGGACAGCTGAATTTTGGACCAGTTGTAATTTACGAAGGGTTTTCTGAGGTAGGCCAAAAAGAAGAGAATTACAATAATCTAAACGAGAGGTGACTAGACTGTGAACCGGAACAGCAGTGGAGTGAGGAGTGAGGGAAGAACGGAGACAATTAATATTTCGAAAATATTCAAGTTCCTTTATTATCCCCGAGGGGCAATTAGATTTGCAGTCAATAGGTGTGCACAGTTTCATACATACATATGCACTCACACACATACACATATAAACACAAGACAATAAAACATTAAAATAACAGTGTTAAAATTAGTGTGCATTAAGAAACCTGATTGCTACTGGGATAAATGAGTTTTTAAATCTGTTCGTTCTACATTTGGGTTGTAGAAACCTGCGTCCAGATGGAAGCAACCTGAACTCGTCATGGAGTGGGTGATCAGGGTTTGCCAGAATCTGCCTGGCCTTGTTCACTGACCTCACCTTGTGTAGGTCTGCAAGGTTCTTTAGGTCTATGCCAGCAGTTTTGCTGCACATCCTGACAATCCCCGAGAGTTTGCTCTTGTTCTTACAGGTCAAAAGTCCAAACCAACAGATGAAGGAAAAGGTTAAAATAGACTCAATAAAACATGAATAAAACATTCTCATAAAAGTTGAATCAACATTAAAACCACAAAGCTTCCGATAAAAATACATCCTCTGGTGGGCCTTTTTGCAAAGTGCATTCACGTGAAGGTCAAAGGTCAATTTATCATCGAAAACAGTTCCCAGGTATTTATATTGTTGCACTACCTCCACAGCTTCACCGTCAATGACAACGGGAGCTGTTACTGAAGAATTTTTCCTGAAATCGATTATCATCTCCTTTGTTTTAGAAACATTTAATTTTAAAAAGGAAGACTCACACCATGCTGTGAAGTCCCCAATCACAGGCCCGGGGTCTGTGATTGGGGATGAAAGTAGGCTGACCGAGTGATATTATTGACATGAGAGGAGAAGGAGAGGGTGCTATCAAGGATGACACCCAGACTCTTAACCTGATATATATATATATATATATATATA